>CM019068.1:179033250-179144642 GCA_009667805.1 Leptobrachium leishanense
TTTGAGGTGATACTGTACATGAGGTAAAATGTGTGAGGTAATTAATACTGTAGGAGAGGTAATTAATGTGAGGTGATACTGTACATTAGGTAAAATGTGTGAGATGATACTGTACATGAGGTAAAATGTTTGTAATTAATGTGAGGTGATACTGTACATGAGGTAAAATGTGTGAGGTAATACTGTAGGACAGGTAATTAATGTGCGAGGTGATACTGTTCATGTGGTAAAATGTTTGAGGTAATTAATACTGTAGGAGAGGTAATTAATGTGTGAGGTAATACTGTACAGGAGGTAAAATGTGTGAGGTAGTATGTATAAGGTAATTAATGTGAGGTAATACTGTTCATGAGGTAAAATGTGTGAGGTAATTAATACTGTAGGACAGGTAATTAATGTGTAAGGTGATACTGTACATGAGGTAAAATGTTTGCGGTAATTAATGTGTGAGGTGATATTGTACATGAGATAAATAATGTGTGAGGGGATATTTCAGGGCTCGAGTCGAGCGGGAACGGCGTTCCCGCACTTCTCCCACAGCGGGAACGCTGCGGGAACGCAGCGTTCCCGCTGTGGCCCGAGCCTGAAAGGCTGGAGCAGGCGGCCGCCGCACATTGCCGGCGGCCGCGTGCTTCCTGTTAGAACGGCCTGCTGACAGGAAGTGGAGCCGCTCGCCTGGCTGTTTCATCGATCCCAGGCGAGCGGCTGCACTTCCTGTCAGCGGCCGTTCTAACAGGAAGCACGCGGCCGCTGGGCGTACGCCGCAGAGAGGTGAGCTGGGGACAATATCCATGAGCTGGGGGGGCACTATCCATGAGCTGGGGGGGCACTATCCATCAGGGGCGGATCCAGAGACTAGTCTCGGGAGGGGCACTGACAGAAAATAAGGTGTTTTAGCAGAGAGCCCGACTCACGAGAATTTACAGAGGGCCCGGCTCACAGGAGCTTACAATCTAGAGGAGCAGAGGGCACCCAGGAGTTTACAATCTAGAGGAGCAGAGGGTCCGGCTCACAGGAGCTTGCAATCTAGATGAGCAGAGTGCCTGGCTCACAGGAGTTTACAATCTAGAGGAGCAGAGGGCACCCAGGAGTCTACAATCTAGAGGAGCAGAGGGCACACAGGAGTTTACAATCTAGAGGAGCAGAGGACACCCAGGAGCTTACAATCTAGAGGAGCAGAGGACACCCAGGAGCTTACAATCTAGAGGAGCAGAGAGCACCCAGGAGCTTACAATCTAGAGGAGCAGAGAGCACCCAGGAGTTTACAATCTAGAGGAGCAGAGGACACCCAGGCGATTGGAGGTCAGAGTCGGTGTAGTTTAATGAAGTGTAAGTGCTCATGTCGACATGGTGTGACATGTCTTGTGAGCTTTGCAAACTTTTTTTACCTCTCTATGCTAGATGGTCAGAATAGCAGTTCCTTGGGCTTGGAACAATCATTATTATATATTGCATAATAATGTATGCTGCAAGCTCTTCCATGATTAAAAGTCTAGGGTTGTTGAATGTTAAGGTTTATTTTCCTCTTTCTAGCACAAGCATAAAATGTTGTGGTTTTATATATTTGCTCATGATGACAGACAACTCTGACTTCGCTCCTGAAAAGCTTTAATAACAGGAATAAAATGTGACAATGCCGTTTTGATGCTGAGTTATACTGCAATGAATGGGTTACAGTTTTCACAGCTCTGTTGTGGTTTCCATTAGCATATGAACTTTAATTGATGGCCAAAGGGGAATAGGGCACACATTACTGATTTATTATAGTTTCCAGAATGACATAATCTTAGATTCTATGGTTTCACACTCAAGACGCTTTGCTCATAATATGACCCACAGATCATTGACAGTAGATGGGAATCATAGAGCTTGGTGTGTGTCCTCAGCTGAATGAATGGTCAACTGCAAGTTTCTTGGCACATAGAGGCATATTTAGATGCAGGCCCCCCACATCCACTTCTTTGCTGGCAAAATTAAAGGACAATGTTTTGAGAGAAAGAGGCTGTTACCTCCTTTAATGCCAAAGGGCATACCAATGCCACTCAGTGTAACACTGTATCAAGTCCTTCTCTGCTAGGACTTTTGATGCTACTAAGTGGGACGTTTGGACTTTTAGATGAATAAATGTAGGCTAAATCAGTGATTGCAAGAAGAATTAAACCCATCTTTACATACAGAAACAACTTTTTTATATATTCATTTATCATTTATTCATTACATAACTTGCCCAAAGATCCACATTTACAAACAGTCCCTGTTTTTGGATTCCTCTCCCTGGCCTTAAATCACCCCATGTTCTGAATCTCCCCAGCATAGTTTGCCACCAGCAACTTTTTTTTACCTCTCTATGCTGCTCAGGCTCAGCTCACAATATGGACTATGGAGCAGATCTGTTTGCTTCCAGAGTTCCAGAATCTTATCCAGGATCCAGCAGCTTCATTTATGAAATGGAACCTCGCCTTGAGTGTCTCAGACATTGTGGCGCGCGCCTCCCAGCTCCTGCTGCTAGCTTTCCCGGCCGGCTTGAGGCTTCCTGCCCATGTGACACTGACTCACCATGTGACGGTGACCGGCCCATGGATTGACACGTGAGGGGAGGGGGCATGGCTGGCTCGCTCACTTCCTGGCACCTGCTCGCTGGCGCAGGCGCTGCTTGCTGACCACTCGTATTGAGTGAGTGCGGCCGCGGTGGCAAGGCAATCCTGGCTCAGCGTGAGAGGCATAGGACAGGAGTTACATTTTTTTTATCATCAGGCAGGCCGTGGCAGTGCGCGCCGCGGGTCGCGGCGCGCGCTGCTTCAGCAATGGAGTCTGCTGCCTGACCTCAGAGCTGAAGGCAGAGGCAAAGAGGCAGTAATTTTTTCAGAATCTCGGGGGGGGGGCAATTGCCCCGTTGCCCCCCCCTGGATCCGCCCCTGCTATCCATGAGCTGGGGGGGGCAATATCCATGAGCTGGGGTGCATATCCATGAGCTGGAGGGGCACTATCCATGAGCTGGGGGCACTATCCATGAGCTGGGGGCACTATCCATGAGCTGGGGGCAAATCCATGAGCTGGGGGCAAATCCATGAGCTGGGGGGCATTATCCATGAGCTGGGGGGCACTATCCATGAGCTGGGGGGCAGTATCCATGAGCTGGGGGGGCAATATCCATGAGCTGGGGGCACTATCCATGAGCTGGGGGGCACTATCCATGAGCTGGGGGGCAATATCCATGAGCTGGGGTGCATTATCCATGAGCTGGGGTGCATATCCATGAGCTGGGGTGCATATCCATGAGCTGGAGGGGCAATATCCATGAGCTGGAGGGGCAATATCCATGAGCTGGGGGCACTATCCATGAGCTGGGGGGGCAATATCCATGAGCTGGGGGGCACTATCCATGAGCTGGGGGGGCACTATCCATGAGCTGGGGGCACTATCCATGAGCTGGGGGGCACTATCCATGAGCGGGGGCATATCCAATGAGCTGGGGGGCAATATCCATGAGCGGGGGCAATATCCATGAGCTGGGGGCACTATCCATGAGCTGGGGGCACTATCCATGAGCTGGGGGTCAAATCCATGAGCTGGGGGGAAAATCCATGAGCTGGGGGGCAGTATCCATGAGCTGGGCGGCAAATCCATGAGCTGGGGGGCAGTATCCATGAGCTGGGGGGGCAAATCCATGAGCTGGGAGGCAGTATCCATGAGCTGGGGGGAAAATCCATGAGCTGGGGGGCAGTATCCATGAGCTGGGGGGCAGTATCCATGAGCTGGGGGGGCAATATCCATGAGCTGGGGGCACTATCCATGAGCTGGGGGGGGCAAATCCATGAGCTGGGGGGGCAAATCCATGAGCTGGGTGGCAGTATCCATGAGCTGGGGGACAGTATCCATGAGCTGGGGGGCATTCCATGTGCTGGGGCATTTCCATGAGCTGGGGGGCATATCCATGTGCTGGGGCATTTCCATGTGCTGGGGCATTTCCATGAGCTGGGGCATTTCCATGAGCTGGGGCATTTCCATGAGCTGGGGGCATTTCCATGAGCTGGGGGCATTATCCATGAGCTGGGGCAATATCCATGAGCTGGGGACATTATCCATGAGCTGGGGCAAATCCATGAGACCTGGGGGCATTATCCATGAGACCTGGGGGCAATATCCATGAGTCCTGGGGGCAATATCCATGAGACCTGGGGGCAATATCCATGAGACCTGGGGGCATTAATCCATGAGACCTGGGGGCATTAATCCATGAGACCTGGGGGCATTATCCATGAGACCTGGGGGCATATCCATGAGACCTGGGGGGCATATCCATGAGACCTGGGGGCATTATCCATGAGACCTGGGGGCATTATCCATGAGACCTGGGGGCATTATCCATGAGACCTGGGGGCATATCCATGAGACCTGGGGGGCAATTATCCATGAGACCTGGGGGCATATATCCATGAGACCTGGGGGCATTATCCATGAGACCTGGGGGCATTATCCATGAGACCTGGGGGCATATCCATGAGACCTGGGGCATTATCCATGAGACCTGGGGGCATATATCCATGAGACCTGGGGGCATATATCCATGAGACCTGGGGGCATATATCCATGAGACTGGGGGCATTATCCATGAGAGCTGGGGGCATCATCCATGAGAGCTGGGGGCAATTATATCCATGTGAACTGGGAAAATATATCCATATAACCAGTGCCGTGTATATTATTCTGGGGGTCCAGTGCCGTGTATATTATTCTGGGGGTCCAGTGCCGTGTATATTATTCTGGGGGTCCAGTGCCGTGTATATTATTCTGGGGGTCCAGTGCTGTGTATATAATTCTGGGGGGTCTGGGCCTGGATATATATATATATATAGATTATATATAAAATGCGTTAGTCCAGTTGCCAAAATCACGAGTATACCTGTACGTAGTGATACCTTTCACTGATCAGTATAGTTTCCAGTTTACACTCTTGAAAGCTTGTCTTTTAAATGTAAAGTTAACCCAATAAAAATGGTATCACCACGTACTGCTATACTCGTGAGATATATATTTTTTCTTCAGGTAATAGGCGTTGTGGAATTCGTGGGTGAGTTCCCTCACTTTTTTTCCCAGGACTTGACCCCTGGATATTATACATGAGGTAAAATGTGTGAGGTAATTAATACTGTAGGACAGATAATTAATGTGAGGTGATACTGTACATTAGGTAAAATGTGTGAGGTAATTAATACTGAGAGGTAATTAATGTGAGGGGATATTATACATGAGGTAAAATGTGTGAGGTAATTAATACTGAGAGGTAATTAATGTTTGAGGTGATACTGTACATGAGGTAAAATGTGTGAGGTAATTAATACTGTAGGAGAGGTAATTAATGTGAGGTGATACTGTACATTAGGTAAAATGTGTGAGATGATACTGTACATGAGGTAAAATGTTTGCGGTAATTAATGTGAGGTGATACTGTACATGAGGTAAAATGTGTGAGGTAATACTGTAGGACAGGTAATTAATGTGCGAGGTGATACTGTTCATGTGGTAAAATGTTTGAGGTAATTAATACTGTAGGAGAGGTAATTAATGTGTGAGGTAATACTGTACAGGAGGTAAAATGTGTGAGGTAATATGTATAAGGTAATGTGAGGTAATACTGTTCATGAGGTAAAATGTGTGAGGTAATTAATACTGTAGGACAGGTAATTAATGTGTGAGGTGATACTGTACATGAGGTAAAATGTTTGCGGTAATTAATGTGTGAGGTGATATTGTACATGAGATAAATAATGTGTGAGGGGATATTATACATGAGGTAAAATGTGTGAGGTAATTAATACTGTAGGACAGATAATTAATGTGAGGTGATACTGTACATTAGGTAAAATGTGTGAGGTAATTAATACTGAGAGGTAATTAATGTGTGAGGCGATACTGTACATAAGCTAAAATGTGTGAGATAATTAATGTTTGAGGTGATACTGTACATGAGGTAAAATGTGTGAGGTAATTAATACTGTAGGAGAGGTAATTAATGTGAGGTGATACTGTACATTAGGTAAAATGTGTGAGATGATACTGTACATGAGGTAAAATGTTTGCGGTAATTAATGTGAGGTGATACTGTACATGAGGTAAAATGTGTGAGGTAATACTGTAGGACAGGTAATTAATGTGTGAGGTGATACTGTTCATGTGGTAAAATGTTTGAGGTAATTAATACTGTAGGAGAGGTAATTAATGTGTGAGGTAATACTGTACAGGAGGTAAAATGTGTGAGGTAATATGTATAAGGTAATTAATGTGAGGTAATACTGTTCATGAGGTAAAATGTGTGAGGTAATTAATACTGTAGGACAGGTAATTAATGTGTGAGGTGATACTGTACATGAGGTAAAATTTTTGCGGTAATTAATGTGTGAGGTGATATTGTACATGAGATAAATAATGTGTGAGGGGATATTATACATGAGGTAAAATGTGTGAGGTAATTAATTAATTTATTTTATTTATTTATAAAGGATTTTACCAGGAAGGATACATTGAGATTTCTCTCGTTTTCAAGTATGTCCTGGGTTCAAGAACATTGTTACAGAAATACAAAGTAGTAAAATGCAAGATATTAACACAAAACAAATATACAGATTAACAGAAAATAAATATGTAGGAAATATAGTCACTATGTTACATGTTTACAGGTGCATTCTATATTGAGGTATGTTAATAGGGAGCTCTTAAAGTGATACTCTAGGCAACATGACCACCTAAGCTTTTTTAGGTGGTCATGATGCCCTGAGTATTCCCCTGCCTGTCCCCCCTCCCTCCGCTCAGCCGATCAGCTGAAAAAGCTGGAAACAGCTGAGAGAGGCGGAGGAGTTTACTCCGCCCTCCCAGCTGTCAGTCAGCAGGGCGGGATTCATATTTCCTGCTTCTGCCGACTATTGCAGAGTAGGATGACGTCTCCAACTCGCCGCAGTAGCTGGCGGCAGCCTGAGGATTAGTGCTGCGCGCATCCTCTTGCACGCAATACTAATCCTCAGCAGATGGAACCGGGAGGAAGCCTGCCGATTGGCTGGCTTACGTGAGAGGCGCGCATACTGGCGTCTGGGAGGTTATTCCATAACTGTGGTGCTCTGTAGGAAAATGTGGATCGAGCAACTTTCTTTTTGCATTGTGGTATTGCAAGTAAGGTGCAGGTCCTGGATCGGAGGTTATAGGATGATGGAACTGCTGGGGGAAGCAGCCTATTCAGGTAGGGTGGTAGCTTCCCAGAAAAGCTCTTAAAAAACAGATTGGAAAGGTGAAGAGTGCGTCTAGATTCCAGTGACGGCCAGTTTAGTTCTTTTAACATGTCACAATGGTGGGTCATGTAGTTACATTGTAGCACAAAGCGACAGAATGAGTTATACAATGTAGTAAGTTTCTGGAGGTGCGTTTGCGGGGCGGCTGCATACATTACATCTCCGTATTCAATAGCTGGCATAAGCATTTGTTGTACAATCTGCTTTCTTCCCGCGGGGCTCAGGCAGGATTTGTTTCTGTACAGGGCACCTAGTTTGGGGTAAAGTTTAGATGAAAGTTTTTCGATGTGGGGGCCAAAGGATAGATTTGGGTCTAACCACATATCTAGATATTTGAGAGAAGTGACTGTGGTCAACGTGCCAATTGATTTTGTCCCAACACATAGATGGGGTGTTTGCAATTTGTGTAGTTTAGGTGCTGTTCCAAAGATTATTGTAACAGTTTTGTCAGTATTTAGAAAAGGTTTGTTATCTTTGATCCACTTTTCTACCTCTGTGAATTGGTCTTGCAGCACGGCCCCCAGCTGTGGGAGATCTGGTTTGCTGGTATAGATTACAGAGTCGTCTGTATACATGTGTACAGTCGAGGCTTTGCAGACATTGGGCAGATCATTTATGAATATTGTGAATAGCAGGGGGCCGAGTATCGAGCCTTGGGGCAGATAAGAACCTTTCGGCCCATCTAGTCTGCCCAATTACATGGATACTTTACCTGGATTTAGCTTTTGTTTAGGATAGCCTTATGCCTATTCCATGCTTGCTTAAATTCAATTACTGTTTTGGCCTCTACCACTTCTACTGGAAGACTGTTCCATGTATCCACCACCCTCTCAGTAAAATAATGCTTCCTGATGTTACTTTTAAACCTTTGCCCCTCTAATCTAAGACTATGTTCTCTTATTTTGCTATTTTGTTTCCTTTTAAATATACTCCCTTCCTCTACCTTGTGGATTTCCTTTACGTATTTAAAATGTTTCGATCATATCTCCTCGGTCTCGTCTTTTTTCCAAGCTATACATGTTAAGATCATTAAGCCTTTCCTGGTAACTTTTCTCCTTCAAGCCGTACACCATTTTAGTAGCCC
Organism: Leptobrachium leishanense; assembly: GCA_009667805.1. Lineage (NCBI taxonomy): Eukaryota > Metazoa > Chordata > Amphibia > Anura > Megophryidae > Leptobrachium > Leptobrachium leishanense. The sequence continues at coordinate 179,041,615 of CM019068.1, forward strand.
TTCTCTGAACTCTCTCTAAGATGTCTATATCCTTCTGGAGATACGGTCTCCAGTACTGCACACAGTACTCCAAGTGAGGTCTCACCAGTGCTCTGTACAGTGGCATGAGCACTTCCCTTTTCCTACTGCTAATACCTCTCCCTACACAACCAAGCATTCTGCTAGCATTTCCTGCTGCTCTATTACATTGACTACTTACCCTTAGATCCTCTGAAATAATGACCCCTAAATCCCTTTCCTCAGATGTTGAGGTTAGGACTGTATCAAATATTCTATATTCAGCCCTTGGGTTTTTATGTCCCAGGTGCATTATCTTGCACTTATCCACATTAAAACTCAATTGCCACAACTCCGACCATTTTTTTAGTTTACCTAAATCATTTGTCATTTGGCTGATCCCTCCAGGAACGTCAACCCTGTTGCAAATCTTTGTGTCATCAGCAAAAAGACATACTTTTCCATTAATACCTTCTGCAATATCACTAATAAAAATATTAAAGAGAATGGGTCCAAGTACTGACCCCTGAGGTACCCCACTGGTAACAAGACCTTGCGCCGAATAAACTCCATTTACCACAACCCTCTGTTGCCCGTCACTCAGCCACTGCCTAATCCATTCAACAATATTGGAATCCAAGCTCAAAGATTGCAATTTATTGATAAGCCTTCTATGCGGAACAGTATCAAAAGCCTTACTGAAATCTAAATAAGCAATGTCTACTGCACCACCTGTGTCTATTATTTTTGTTACCCAATCAAAAAAATCAATAAGATTAGTTTGGCATGATCTCCCTGAGGTAAACCCATGTTGTTTCTGATCCTGTAATCTATGTGTTTTTAGATGTTCAACAATCCTTTCCTTTAACATGGTTTCCATTAATTTCCCCACTACTGACGTAAGACTAACTGGCCTATAGTTCCCTGATTCCTCCCTACTACCCTTCTTGTAAATGGGCACAACATTTGCTAATTTCCAGTCTTCTGAGACGACTCCCGTTAACAGATTTATTTAACCAATCCTTGTTAACGGTTTTGCTATTACATCACTGAGCTCTTTTAATAATTTAGGGTGGATCCCATCAGGCCCCATTGACTTGTCTTTACTTTAGACAGCTGCTGTAGAACCTCCTCCTCTGTAAACTCATATGTAAATGTCTCTTTAGTGTTCTCTCCTGAGGTCCCTTTCCTTCCTTTTCTTCTGCAAAGACTGAACAAAAATATTCATTGAGGCAGTCAGCGAGACTTTTATCCTCTTCTACATACCTTCCTTCGTTTTTAATCTAACTAATCCTTGTTTTACTTTTCTTTTCTCGTTTATGTATCTAAAAAATGTTTTGTCCACCTTTTTTACTGACTGAGCTATTTTCTCTTCTGCGTGTGCTTTGGAAGTTCTTATAAATTGCTTTGCCTCTTTCTGCCTAATCTTATAGGTTTGCCTATCTTCTTCACTGAGTTTTTTTATAATTATTGAATGCTATCTTTTTGTTCTTCACTATTTTGGCCACTTCTGCAGAGTACCACAGTGGTTTCTTCCCTTTTTTGTTTTTGCTAACAAGCCGAATGCAATTTCCTGTGGCCTTCAATAATGCTTCCTTTAAATAATCCCATTTCTCCTGGACTCCCTTTAAACTCCTCCAGTCTGATAATGACTCCTTCACACAAAGTCTCATTTTAGAAAAATCTGTTTTTTTAAAGTCTAAAACTTTTGTTTTTGTGTGGTGCGGCTCCATCCCTGTTCTTATATTAAACCACACTGACTGGTGATCACTAGATCCCAAATTTTCACCTACAACAACGTCCGATACCAAACCTCCATTTGTGAGTATTAAATCCAATATGGCCTCTTTACGGGTCGGCTACTCAACTACTTGTGTTAGAGATAATCCCAGTAAGGAGTTTAGAATATTTGTATTCCTGGTGCACCCAGCTATTTTGGTTTTCTAGTTCACATCAGGAAGATTAAAGTCCCCCATGATAATAACTTCCCCCTTCATTGCCATTTTGGCTATTTCCTCAACCAGCAGATTATCTAGCTCTTCTACTTGTCCAGGGGGTCTATAGATCACACCTACACGAGCTACTGTATGATTGCCAAATGTTAGCGTAACCCAAACTGACTATGTTCACCTCGCTCACTTTTATTTGGTTCGTTTTTATGTTGTTTTTCACATACAGGGCCACTCCTCCTCCTCCTTTCCTACCTTCTCTGTCTTTTCTATATAAAGAGCACCCCAGGGTACACCGCACATGACTGGGAGGGGGAGGGAAGTGCTGTCAGAAATGGACACATATTGCAACCGATCAGACACATATGATTGAAACCAGGTTAGCGTGCGATCACCAATACCCGAGTTTTTAAGTTTTTGTAATAAGATGCCATGGTCTACTGTGTCAAAGGCCTTGGCAAAATCAAGGAAGATGGCTCCAGTTAGGTTTCCTTGATCCATGCCAGCCTGGATATCATTGGAAACTTTTAAAGGGCAGTTGTTGTTGAATGATTTGGACGGAAGCCGGATTAATCTGGGGTTAAATAGTTCAAATACTGATAGTAATCGCGTAATTAAGTGTAAACACATTTTTCCAGGATTTTTGACATTACAGGAAGCAATGATATTGGACGGTAGTTGGATACCAAAGTATTGTCTCCACTTTTATGGATAGGTACAACTCTTGCAGTCTTCTAGAGTTTGGGTATATATCCAGTCGCCAGTGATTCATTAGGGTTTTGCAATTGCCAGCGCGCTGATTTTCAGCAGCATTGCTGGGATTTGGTCAGGTCCTGACTGGTGTTTCATTTTTTGGTTACAGAGAAGTTTAGTAATGGCACTGACAGGCACCGGTCTAAAACTGAATTTCCCTTTGATACAGGGTTTTTGCACAGTTGGAAGGATCTGACTTGTGTGCTGCCTTTCTGAATGTGTTTCAATTGCTAGCTTAGCAATCAGGGTGTTGGCGCATCCAACAAAATAGTTATTAAAGGCATTTGCTAGATCTACGGGGTGTTGCAGGGTTTGGTTGTTTACTTTGACAGCAGCTGGTTGGGAGTGGACAGGGGGCGATTGTATGTTATTTATGATTTTCCAAAGATTTCTTGGGTTTGATGTGTTATTGTTTTAGATTTTCATTTAAGTATTGGGCTTTGGCCATTTTTGTTTGGTTTGTGCATGCATTCCGCCATTTCCGGTATTCACAGTGATCGTTCATGGATCCAGTACTCTTGAAATTTGACCAGAGTGAATCTCTAAGCTGGTACATGTGTATGAGGTCAACTGTAACCCAGGGGAGATGTGCTCCTTTGACTCGCACTTTACGCAGCGGGGCATGGGCATTCCAGATTTGCAGGACCTCTGACTGAGTATTCAATTGCACAGTCCAGGTCTGGGATTAGGTTTAGCCTGTACCACGTGAGCCGTTTGAGATCATTTAGGAAGGATTCAAGATTAAATTTCTTGAAGGACCTGGTGATTATTACCTTTGGGGGAGATTTTGTGGCCTTTATTTTGCGCACACAGTACACTAGACAGTGATCACTGAAGCTATTAGCGAGAACGCCTGCCTCCTGTATTCTATCAGGACATGAGGAGAGAATCCAGTCCAGCAAGGTATGGTTAAGGCTTTTCATATTAATGCGAGTGGGGGGGGGAGAATGTGTTAACTGGAAAGCCTTAAACTGGGAGCAGTGTTTATTGTTTTTAGGATTCAGCCAATCAACATTAAAAATCGCCAAGGACCAGCAGTTCACTTTTTTGGTTTTGAGCAACCAAATTACTTAGGATTTGGGTTATTTCAGAATGGAAATGCACTGGGGAGCTCGGTGGGCGATAGAATCCAGCAACAATAATTGGTTTACTGAAAGGGATCTCAATAATACCAGAAAGGAAATCAAAAGTGACTGGGGTGCTAGAGTTTTGCAGAGGGGTGAACTTTGTGGACTCGTCAACATAAATAACAATTCCTCCTCCTCTCTTTGCTCTGTCCTTTCTATAACATGAATACCCTTGTATTGATATGGCAGAGTCTGGGATTTTAAGGGTTAGCCATGATTCTGTCAGCACAATGACTTTAGGTTTGTAATGGAGGCACCAAGCTTTAAACTCGTCCAGTTTAGGGAGTAAGCTGCAGATGTTACAGTGCACAAAGGAGAGGCCTTTTTTAGTGGCGAGACTAAATGTGGGGTCATCTGTTGGACCAGGGTTGGATTCAACATCATTTGCCAGGGCAAGCAACAGAATAAATAGGAATTTGGACAGTTTTCTTTTTGGAGAATTGTGATTGGAGAGTCTTAAAACTCTGTGTGGGGGTGGGAGGGCTGCATTTTAACACTCTTCACCAGCACTCAGCTGATAAGTTAAAAGAGCTGAGTAGGCTATGGTGTATTTGGGTTTCTTTTTCTGCTTGGTGTAATTTGTAGGGTGCATAGGGAGGGAGGGTATATTTAGAGAGAAGGGTGGTAGAAGAAAGAAGCAGCAAGAGAGGGAAAAACATTTCTAGAAAACGGTGGAGGGGAGAAGAGGAAGGGAAAAAAATCAAAACAGAAGACAGGCAGGGAATCGTTAAGGTGAGGAGATGGAATGGAGTCTGGTAGGTGAAGTTCTAGAGTGGTGTAGGTTGCTAGCTGAAAATATCACATGACCAAATTAGTTAGGTATAAATTAAATGAGAACCATGGGGTGGGTGGGTGAGGGGATGGTGGGATCTAAGTCCAGCTGGGATCTAAAACCACACAGTTATGGAGCCTGGCCCGGGAAGCATACTGTAGGAGAGGTAGTTAATGTGTGAGGCGATACTGTACATGAGGTAAAATTTTTGCGGTAATTAATGTGTGAGGTGATACTGTACATGAGGTAAAATGTTTGAGGTAAATAATGTGAGGTGATACTGTACATGAGGTAATTAATGTGAGGTCAGGTGATACTGTACATGAGGTAAAATGTGTGCGGTAATTAATGTGTGAGGTGATAATGTACATGAGGTAATTAATGTGTGAGGTGATATTATACGAGGTAATACTACTGTAGGACAGGTAATTAATGTGTGAGGTGATACTGTACATGAGGTAAAATGTGAGGTTATTTATACTGTAGGAGAGGTAATTAATGTGTGAGGTGATATTATACATTAGGTAAAATGTGCGAGGTAATACTAGGATAGGTAATTAATGTGTGAGGTGAAATTGTACATGTAGGAGGTAATTAATGGGAGGTGATACTGTACATGAGGTAATACTGTAGGACAGGTAATTAATGTGTGAGGTGGTATTGTACATGGAGGTGATATTATACATGAGGTAATATGTGTGAGGTAATTTAATTCTCTAGGAGAGGTAATTCATGTGTGAGGTGATACTGTACATGAGGTAATTTGTATGAGGTAATTAATAATGTAGGAGAGGTAATAAGCAGTCTCAAAATATCAGTAGCTGAGGTATTGAACAATAACTAAACAACAAACCAAGTCCTTCAGAAATAATTTATTGCAAGTTTCATAAATCAGTTAAGATTCTACGAATGGCACAGTACCGTAAATGGGTAAAAGGCACGTTTATGTGATTAGTATATAATCACTGGATTATAGCTTGTTCCATTTTTGTCTGGCAGGACAGTGTTTATAATAATAAAAAGAAAAAACCCGCAACCAATATACAGTATATTAATTTTCCTTCTATGTTATCGGCATAAACTATAATAAATACATTCTATTAGAATATAAAAATCAATATAAAATTAACAGAATCAATAAATTCCATCTTATCCATTAAAATTTATAATTTTGATTTATGCAGTTAAACTTTTATAACTATGGGGTTTTAACGGGAATCAATAAAGAAGCCACATTTCTGTGTTTTGTAATATTTTACAATAAAATATGCCCAGGTGTTGTGACGTTGAGGCCCATCGGTAGCTTATCAACAGTGGGATGGATTGTATGGCTCAGATGATTAAATAAAAGGTTATTATAACTGTAAGGGATGATTAGTAGAATAATTATGTAATCAGTATGATGAGTAGAGGAGTAATATTTAGCCAATGGCAATAGAGGACTTAGTTGTTGCCTTGTTTGTTGAGCTTGTCTGTAACCTATGTACAGTGTTTTCTATACAAGAACAAACACAACAATTAAAAAAGGGAACTTGGAGGAATCTTTGTGTTTTTATTGCTCTACCGGTGGAAGCTGAGTCACAGGGGGACCCCAAACAAATTATGCCTCGCAATAACACTTTTAAGTGTAGGATGCGGTAAGTACAGTAAGCTCGCAGTACGAATCGTTCACTACCGCGCGCTAATTGGTTTTCACCATTTGTAGCAGAAGGCAAATGATCTGTTGGTCCGGCGCTAGACTGATTTCACCTGACGCTAAATCGAAAACAGGCTGACGCTAGGGTGAGCTCACACCAGCTGATAGTGCCCATTGTGTGATAGGTGTCTTGTCCAAGGATATTTACTGGAGAGGTGATCTGTCCGGAATTTGAACCTGGGTCTCCATGGTCATAGAGCAGTGATGTTACCTCTACTCCATCCAGCTGGTAATGCCACAAATGAGGTAAATCATCTGACACACCATGGAATGTGTCCAAGTCCTCTTTCCAGTTTCCGTACGATCTGCTTTGGCATATGTGGATGTCACAGAACAACTTCTTTTACTTGGGCGTGAATCCTCAAATGCCTGCTAAGACAACTCTTTAAGACAAAACATTTCCCACATTCTGGACAGGAATACGACCTTTCTCCCTTCTTAATTTTCTGATGTGTAATGAGTTCTGATTTCTGAGTGAAGCGCTTCCCACACTCCGAGCACTCGTATGGTTTCTCTCCGGTGTGAATCCTCTGATGCGCGATAAGGGTTGACTTTCTGCCAAAGCCCTTTCCACAGTCAGAGCACAAAAACGGCTTCTCTCCGGTATGGCACCTCTCGTGTGCTATAAGGAGGGAGTTACTGCCAAACCCTTTGCTACAGAAGGAACATGTGAAAGGGTTTTCGCTGGAGTGAATTTTCTGATGGAGGGCAAGACTGGCACTGTCTGAGAAGCATTTCTTGCAGTCGGTACACGGAAACTGTGTTTCAGAGTGTATGACCTGGTGTTTGACAAGACTTCGCTGGTCGATGTAGCCCTTTCCGCATTCTTTGCACACATATGGTTTCTGTCCCATGTGGATTTTACGATGCTTCTCGAAAACTGCCCTCTGGACAAAACCTTTCCCACAGTCAGAGCAGTTGTATGGTTTCTCCCCCAGGTGAATTTTCAGGTGTGCATTAAGATGCGAATTGCAGATAAAACCCTTGCCACAGTGGGGACAAACACAGTCTTTCTCCCCCGTATGGTTCCTCCGATGAGTAACTAATTCTGACTTATACAAGAAACATTTTCCACAATCAGAACACACCAGTTTTTTCTCTTTGTGTATTTTTTGATGTTTCACAAGATCGGAGTTGCTAGAAAAACATTTTCCACAGTCGTCGCACGTAAACGGCTTCTCTCCCGTGTGGCTGCTTTTGTGGGCAACAAGGAATGAGTTCCTGACAAAACTCTTTCCGCAGTCAGTACAGGTATAGGGTTTTTCTCCAGTGTGCGTCCTCTCGTGTATGGCAAGATCAGATTGGTAATAGAAGCGCTTCTCACAATGTGAGCAGGCCAACTTCTTCTCTTTGTGGCCTTTCTGGTGCTTCACATACTCTAAGTTGTCCGCAAACGTTTGGCTGCAATCGGGACATTCAAGCTTTTTGTCTCCGAGGTGGACATTCTGGTGGGCAATGAGAAAAGAGTTTTGGGAGAAACCTTTTCCACACTCTTTGCACACAAATGGCTTCTCCCCAGTGTGCGTTCGCTCGTGGATTAAAAGCTCAGACTGGTAATGAAAGCGCTTGCTGCAATCTGAGCAGGACAGTTTCTTTTCCTTGTGGCTTTTCTGGTGCCTAAATCTTTCAGACTTGTTGGTAAACCCTTTGTTGCACACAGAGCACATAAATATTCTCCCTGGGTTGTCCGAGTTTGAATTCGTTGATATAATCTCATTACACGGATTAATTTCCAGAACATGAGTAGGGTTTGTCCCCGAATGCCCAGTGAAAAGGTCAACGTTAAGTTGGCTTCCCTCTTCGATCGATGTTGAAACCTCTTTAGCATCATCAGATGTATAATCCGTGGATGAAGATACGTCTGTGTCCACAACCATCCCTTCTTCACTTGACATGCTTTCCTCCTTAATATAAGTAGAAATAAATTCTCTTTGTGTATATTCTGTAGGTGGATTAATATCCATATCGGTGGTTTCTACTCCTCCACATGAGGCCTTTTCCTCTTTATTGTGAGCCGATGGATGTTCGAACGATGTATTAATGTGAGTGTCTGTGATTGCTCCTTCATCACATGACGATGATTCTTCCTTAACGTAATAAGAGAGGGATTCTTTCGGTGTATGTTCTCTGGGTGCATAAATGTCACCGTCTGTGAGGTTTCCACCTTCGCACAAGGCTAGGTCCTCCTTAGAACACACAGATGTACCTTCAGTCATTGTATGGTCAGGAGGTATCCACATATCAGTGCCTGCATTCGTTTGTTCCGCTCTGGAAGCTGCCGTTTCTTCCTTGAAGTAAGTATCTGCGTATGCCATCCCTTTACATTCTGTGGATATTGGTGGCGTTTCATTGGGAATCCGCTCTTCACACATGGCCGATTCCTCCTTTATATCAGACGATGGATATTCTATCTGCTGATGCTCTTTTGGTTTATCAGAGTGCATGCCTGTGGTATTTTCTCCTTCGTATGAGTTATCAGACAGTGTGTGTTCCCTTGGTGTATGAAAGCTGGTATTTGTGTAACTTTGTACATCACAGGAGGCAGATTCCTCTGTGTGAGCAAACAGACGCTGTCTAACAACATCTGCACTCGCAAGATTTTCTTTTTCACCCCGTGCAGATTCTTTTGTTGCTTCGGCTTTACTAGCCATTCTATACAGCATCCCTGGGGGAGATGGTCTGTGGCGGCTATTATCCTCAGTGACACAATCCCGAGAAGAAAATATGTTATTAACTCCATCTGCAGAGAAGAGGGAAAATATATTTTTTAAAAACAAAATTTACTTGTATTTTTTTAAATATAAAAGTCATGATGTGTCCACAGGACTGAAACTATAGTTATTGATGGAAGTAATTTGGTGATAAGGGTCAGTTGAAAGTCACATAACCCAAATAAAATGATGAAAACTATCATCCCTCAAAGAGCTGTAACTTGACAGCATACAGGAAAGTGATGTTATCCGGGTCATTTACTGTACCCTTATAACCTACTTCTTACCATGTCTGGTGACCGTACAATGCCAGCCCCTCCATTCTAGAGTCCTAGCAATTCAAGTCACTCCTTATATCCGCTTCTGGTTTTGGAGTGCTAGTGACTTCTAGTGTTATCCAAGCTGCCCTTCTGCTCTATTGTGTCATTTTTAGAGATGCTATGTGGGAACCAGCCGGTTAGGGGTTATAAGGTGTGGTGGCAGCTCCTCCTTGGTGGCCTTCAATAGTGTATGTGATACTTTGCTGTCGGATTCTCATTATCGTTCATTCCCTTCGTCTTTCCTGCCGTATTGAATTCTTAAAACCTACATCTACAGTAGCCAAAGCCTGATTTTTTTAAAAGAGACACTCTACTCATTCTGATCACTTTATAGTTTTAAAGTGGTCAGGATGTGAAGAGTGCCCCCCTTTATCCCCCCCCTCCGCCTCCTCCGATCTGGAGTAACTGCTAATTGAAATGGAAGAGCCCCCCACCCACAAAGCCGCACCAGCAGCTGGGATTTCGGCGTTTCCTGGCTGCTGGTCACCGGATCGGTCACTAGTGATGTCACAAACAGAGAAGAGAGCGGCTGACGTCACCCTCCGAGACCAATTGCTGTAGCCAGCATTCTCAGACAGACAGCTGATGGATCAGATCTGTGCATGCAGCTCCAATCCATCGCTCTGCGCAGGCGCTACGGAACATGTGTATGTAACGTCTGAGTCCCATAGCACTGAGCAATTTGCGGCTCCTACACTTCGCAGATTGTATCGGAACGCAAATTGTGCAGAAAAGCTTCAGGGACTTCCTGGTTCAGGAGTCCCTGAGCTGAAGAGGAGGAGCAGCGTGTGCAAGCGCGAAAGAAAATGTGAGTAAAATCACCTAAAAATAAATTGTCTTTAATCGCTACAGGAGATATGGTAGGATCACGTCAGAAGACATACAGTTGTGTTCAAAATTATTCAACCCCCCACTGAAATTGAGTGTTTTGGCCAGTTTGACATTGATTTTGATCATTCAGTCATCTTGCTTACAATTAAATCAAAGAGGCACGTGTAGGTCAGACAAATATAACATAACATTTATAATGAAATAACCACAAATGTCTTTTCTGTGCTCACATCATTATCAGTTTTATTCAACCCCCAAGTGACATTCAATCTTAGTACAACATCCTTTTACAGTTATAACAGCTTTTAAACGTGAAGCATAGCTTGACACAAGTGTTTTGCAGCCATCTACGGGTATCTTCGCCCATTCGTCACGGGCAAAAGCCTCCAGTTCAGTCACATTCGTAGGCTTGCGCACTGCAACTGCTTTCTTTAAGTCCCACCAGAGGTTCTCAATCGGATTTAAGTCAGGTGACTGTGATGGCCACTCCAAAATGTTTCAGCCTTTAATCTGCAACCATGCTCTAGTGGACTTGGAGGTATGCTTGGGATCATTGTCCTGTTGAAAGGTCCAAAGTCTCCCAAGCCTCAGGTTTGTGACGGACTGCATCACATGTCATCCAATATCTCCTGGTACTGAAGAGAATTCATGGTACCTTGCACACGCTGAAGCTTCCCTGTACCTGCAGAAGCAAAACAGCCCCAAAGCATGATTGACCCCCCCGCCATGCTTCACAGTAGGCAAGGTGTTCTTTTCTTCATAGGCCTTGTTCTTCCTCCTCCAAACATAGCGTTGATCCATGGGCCCAAACAGTTCTAATTTTGTTTCATCAGTCCACAGAACACTATCCCAAAACTTCTGTGGTTTGTCCACATGACTTTTGGCATACTGCAGTCGACTCTTCTTATTCTTTGGAGACAGCAAGGGGGTGCGCCTGGGAGTTCTGGCATGGAGGCCTTCATTATGCAGTGTGCGCCGTATTGTCTGAGCTGAAACTTCAGTACCCACATCTGACAAATCTTTTCTCAGTTACTCAGCAGTCACACGGGGACTTTTCTCCACTCTACGCTTCAGGTAGCGCACAGCAGTCGAAGTCAGCATCTTCTTTCTGCCACGACCAGGTAGCGTTTCAACAGTGCCCTTTGCCTTGAATTTGCGAATGATGCTTCCTATGGTCTCTCTTGGTATGTTTAACATCTTTGCAATCTTCTTATAGCCATTGCCCTTCCTGTGAAGAGTAATCGCCTCTTCTCTTGTCTTCCTGGACCATTCTCTTGACTTCACCATGTTTGTAACCACACCAGTAAATGTCTAGAAGGAGCTGAGTATCACAGTCATTTTAAAGCTGCCTAATTGGTACTTATTATGCTTTATTGCTGCTCCGTGACATCCACAGGTGTTTTCAATACCTGATTGAAAACACTTGAATGAACCTCTGTTCTTCAGAGTGGTAGTCTTTAAGGGGTTGAATAATTGTGTCAATGAAGAATTCACAAAAGAAACATTTACTACTGTATTACAAAACCAATTGATGTCATTTTAGTTGCATATGGTTCTTTAAAAAGTCCTTGTAGGATTTCATTCTGAATACAATTACAAATGTACACTAAATTCCCTAAAACCCTTTACAGCATTGGGGGTTGTATAATTTTGAACACAACTGTACATAGGTTTACAGTGCATTAGGCCTACCTGTCTATTGTCCCCATAGAACGATTACACCGATCGAATGCTTATGTTGGGAGCGTAACAAGCTATGAAAGATGACACAGACTAAACACCTCCTTACCCAGTGAACTGAGTGGCTGATTGTTCCTCATCGCAACATCCCTGTGGGGCTCTTTGTGTCCATCTAAGTACTCTCGCTTCTCCATGGAGAGATAGACGGTGACATCCTCACAGCGTATAGGAACCTGACACACACAATGACACAGTCACCATCCAGACACTTGCCTTGGTGTTATCGTATAATGTCCCATTCCCCACACTGCTCACCTGTTTAGTAAGTAAACAAATAATATCATTGGTCAGTCCCAGGATCTTCTGGTCATCGTTTCTCTCATGGATCACCGAGTAAGGTAGAGGAACTATGCTGGTGCTCTGAGTCTTGCAGGAATCCTCATAGATGTGGAAAGGGCTGTGGAGTCCAGGCTTCTTGACAACAATATAATTCTAAAGATGGAGAGAAGTTTTTACAAACGACACGTAGCAGCAGCAGCAGCAGGAGAAAAAGAGATTCACGACCTTGATTGACAAGAACATATGGATCAAAGGAGAGGTGACACCATGATTTTCCCCAGGCTCGTTTACCTCTCCAGTCAAAATATGAACGATCCGTAGAGTGATATCCAAGACCTTCTCAGTCACCCGATTCCTATCAACGTCCATCTCTCTCAAACAAGGAGGATGTTCTAAATTTTCTCGTCGAGCATCAGTGTTGTGGATATCAGTCAGGAGTCCTTCCTTGTGCTACGGAAAAATATTAAAACTATAAACTTCTCATTCGGGGGGGGACTGAAGGGTTTATTCACAAAGAGCTAGAATTGCATACAATATCGGTGCTTTGCTTTTTCGCGGCCTTTCAGCTCACTTCGACGATTCTATTTAGCTGAAAATGCAGTGAAGTCACTATTTAGGGAATGTACATCGTATTCTGCTGAAACTGAAGTCGTCAAAGCAGTTATCGGAGGTTGGCGAAGACTGCCGAATTTGCCTTGACGAATTTCACCGAATTGGAAAAAAAGAAATCAACAAACAGCATTAAAAACGTGTCTAAATAATAGTAAGGGTCCTTTAAAAAAAAAAAAAAAAATGTCTGTAAATAAAATTAATAAAATACTGTATAGTCTTTTAAAATCAAAAAAAATCTTTTAAAAATACAAAAAGCTCTTTTAAAAATAGGAAAGTTTCTTGTAAAAAAAAAAATAAAAAATGAAAAGAATAATAAATGGACTTTAATTTTTTTTAAAAAGTTATTACTTTTTTTTTAAAAATTGAAATCTATGGGATTTGCCTGTTTTTAAACCTGTTGAATTGACGCATGGAAAATCAGGGCGTTTCGCCGTAATTTCCGTGCAATTCAGCGTTCTGTGAATAGAAGACACAATACAGGGTTATTCAGAGAGAGGTGAAAAGCAGGAGAAAGGAGAATTCTAGGTCCTTGGTCCTCTGCTCTTTTCCATCTACACCTCCTCCCTGGGCAAAATCATCAACAGCTTTGGCTTTAATTACCACCTCTACGCTGATGACACTCAGATCTACCTCTCTACCCCTGATCTCTCTCCCCCTGTCCTTTCAAAGGTCAGTGACTGTTTATCTGGCATCTCCTCCTGGATGGCCTCCCACCACCTAAAGATCAACATGTCAAAGACTGAGCTCCTACTTATTCCTCCCTCTAATGCCTCCCCACCTCCTGACTTCTCTATCACGGTGGAGGGTATCACCATCTCCCCATCAAACCAAGTTCGCTGTCTTGGAGTTACACTGGACTCTGCTCTTTCCTTCATCCCCCACATCAAGTCTCTTTCCTCCTCCTGCCGATACCAACTGTGTAATATTTCCAGAATTCGGCCATTTCTTACCGCTGTCACCACAAAACAACTCATACACGCCCTGGTAATCTCCCGACTCGACTATTGCAATAATCTCTTATCTGGCCTCCCTCTGTCCCGCCTCTCCCCCCTACAATCCATCCTGAACGCCTCCGCCAGGCTAATTCACCTCACCCGCCGCTCTGTCTCTGCCGCTCCCCTCTGCGAGTCCCTTCACTGGCTCCCCATCCACTGCAGAATTAAGTTCAAAATCCTTATCCTTACCTACAAAACCCTCACTAACTCAGCGCCCCACTACCTGTCCTCACTAATCACCAAATACACCCCAGCCCGCTCCCTAAGGTCAAACAGTGACCTGCGCCTAGCTTCTCCCCGCATCACCTCTTCCCATGATAGACTGCAGGATTTCTCACGCGCAGCCCCCACTCTCTGGAACGCTCTCCCTCGTGCTGTCAGACTTTCCCCTAACTTCTCTTCCTTCAAACGCTCCCTGAAAACATTCCTATTTAGGGAAGCCTACCACCCAACTCACTGATGCAACCATCAATCACTCTCACCTTACAGTCCTCTCCTCCTGTTTCCAACCCCAACCCTCCTAGATTGTGAGTTCCTACGGGAATAGGGCCCTCATCTCCTCCTGTACTGTTTGTCAAATGTTGTTCAATGTATTGTAACCCTGTCTATACTGTGCTTATTGTACAGCGCTGCGGAATATGCTGGCGCTTTATAAATAAAGAATAATAATAATAATAATAGGTCAAAATAGCCAAACCAGAAAAATTCTCCCATTTATCTCACTTTCCTTAAATCGACTTATTTGGTCTAGATTGTTCTCTTCTCCTGAGGTTCACCTTCAGTGAATAGACCTGAAAGAGTTTATAATGGCATTATGTATGGTCCCCCCTAAGGACCTGGCTCAGTCACCTTATTGTGTATTATTTTGCAAAGCGTCCTTATTCACCAAAACAAAATAAAGTGGTTTTCAGCCGCAACCAAACGTTTCTCGGCTGGATTTCCAGATCCTGAGGTCTGCGATCCGCATGTGCCATTTCATCCAGATTTCACTAAACGTATGTTTGTGAACATGCTGTGATAAATTCAAATCCACCGCATATTTTAGGCTGCTGGTCCGACCCATGCGGTGGTATTCGGATGGGCCGATATCGAGTCCCAAACTGATACCGCACAATCGGCGGCTGCATCGTGAAAGCGAGTCCCCGGTCCTCTCTATTTACATGCAGTGTCTCCTAGGTCATCCAGCAGGCAGGGAAAATGCTGAGAGTGAATGCAAAAGCACCAGGAAACACGCAGCATCTTTCCCATCTCCTCCATGACCTGTGAGCAGGCAGGGACAATGTGGAAAGTCACTGCTGCGGCAACGGCTTGGACATCTCACTGCCCGGCAGGCCCCAGACTCTTGGGTTGTATCGGCTTGAATAAGCCAATCTCTGAACCCCCAAAAAAGGTGCTGGGATCAGGTAGGAAATCCCTACATTAAAACGGTTATGATTTCTCACACTTTGTAGTATAAGAGATAGAGATAGTGCAAGTTCTGTAAAGCACATGAAGAAAGAGTATGATTTCACACACATATCTAGCACTCACACGGTTAATTTGTGCCATTGTTTCTTTTATAGGTCTTGCTGCAAGACGTGGTCAGAATGCCAAGAGAAGAGGACTACGGAGAGGACAACAGCTGCTATTTTCACAGACTCTCTCCCCGGAGAAAAAAAACCCACACACAATGTCACAGTCACCACATGTATAGCATCCCACTCCCAACAGCCTCACCTCTCCGGTCAGCAGACGGATGATCTGGTTGGTCAGTTCCAGGATCTTCTGCTCATTGTGCCTCTCGCCAATTGATGAATGAGGCGGAGGAATCAAATTGGGAATCTGGGTCCTCTGAGAACCGTCTGACATGTAAGAAGCACTGTCCCGCTTGGCTTGACCACACGTCTTCACAACACGATAGTTCTACAGTTTGAGACAGACATTAAACATGCCGTTAAAGCACTCATCAACACCCACAACGGTGACGGATCTGATCGGATATCCCTTCTGATATGTTATTTCATGAACCTAATAAATGCAATATCAAACCTTACCTCTCCGGTCAGCAGGAAGATGATCTCCAGGACGATTTTCAAGATGGCATCTGTTATTTTATGCCTTTCTTTGTTCATATTCGCTAATCCCGTCACACCTTTTGAGAATTGCCTTGGTGGAAACGGAAGGGAATGTACCGAAAATACCCTTCACAATTCTAAAAGAAAAAAACTAACAAAACATGTCAATGTTATGTTAAACTGATAAGAGCAGATACTATATCTGTTCTTAGCCGAAAGGCTAAACTAAAACATTAACACGATTTATTAAGATAAGGGTCAATCCATATCAAGTGGCCCAGAAAAAAAATTGGTTACTTGGCCATTAAAAAAAATAAAATATGGTGGTGATGACACCTATATGTTGGTTGTTCAAACCCAAGATTATTGTAATTTTATACTGACTCGTTTAAAAATGGCGACCATTTTTTGTCTCAGGTCATTCAACATTTTTTGCGTTTCCAGAGGTTTGCGATAAAAAAATAAATGCATATTTCAGTTATGGTTTGTCACAAAGATGTGGAACAATATTTATTATTCTTAGCACATTCTGGACTACATTTTTGTTAATTACGTCATTTGGCCATCCTGTTTTCATGTGATTTAACATAAAAAAAATCTTCAAAATGGTCAAGCATCCAGTGCTGTACCACTTAATATGGATTATTATTTTTGTCATCATTTATATGGCGCCAACAGTTTCCGCAGCGCTTTACAATAAACAAAGGGAGCGAGGTACAGATAAACGGACATGGGCCCTGCTCATAGGAGTTTACAGTCTAAAGGGATTGGGGAAGACGAGAGGAGTTTTACTGGATGTCAGTGGTTTGGGAATGTTGGGGCCATAGAAGCAGCTTCAATCATGTGTGAGTAGGTGAGCAGAGGGAGGAGTTGCATCAGTGCTGTGGTACAATAATCTGAAGAGATGGGTTTTGAGGGATTTCTTGAAGGACTGAAGTTTAGGGGAGAGTTTGATAGGGCGAGGCAAGTCATTCCACAGGACCGGAGCTGCCCTTGCAAAATCTTGGAAGGGAGTTGGCAGTGGGGGTGTTGACAGAGGACAGGCAGAGATCGCCCACTGACCGGAGTTGTCTGGATGGGACGTGTTTGCGGAGTAACGAAGACATGTAAAGGGGGGTTGAGTTATCGAGTGATTTGAACGTGAGCGTCAGTATTTTAAACTGTATCCTGGAAGGTACAAGAAGCCAACGGAGGGACCGGCAGAGGGGGGAAGTACACGAGGTGCATCTGGTGAGAAAAATAAGCCTGGTGCCTGCATTCATTACAGATTGCAAAGGAGAAATAAGGGCGTTGGGGCCAATAAGGAGAATATAGGGATATATATGACGGGCTCCTCTTATAATATAGGGATATATACAACATGCTCCTCCTATAATATATACCTCAGGGGTGTGGGAATTGTATCGCCCGACGCCCGGGACATGAAGATCCAGGCGCCGGGTGAGTAGTTTTTTTTGAGATGCAGTCCGGCGGGCTTCTCCAGACTAATTCCAAGGATGCCCCCAATACCGGAAGCCAGCATTGAGCTGGCTTGCCGGCATCTGAGGGGCTGGGGCGGCTGTCCGAACGCTCTAACGGCATTCGGACAGGCCCCAGCAGCTTACCGCTTTTCGTACCTTCTAACGAGCGCCGCGTGCAAAGTCTTCCAGCGGCCGCTCGTTGCTAAGCCCCCAGCCGCGATCTCGCGAGATTGCTCCCAGCGCGATCTCGCGGCTGGGGGCTTAGCAACGAGCGGCCGCTAGGAGACTTTGTACGCGGCACTCGTTAGAAGGTGCGAAACGCGGTAAACTGCAGGGGCCTGTCCGAATGCCGATAGAGCCTTCGGACAGCGCCCCATGTCTGGTCTGAGGTCTGAAACATGCCTGTGTGTATATACACACACACGGCTGCCCTCAGTGTTAGATATATATATATATATATATATATATATCAGCCCTGTGTGTGTGTGTATTTACATACATACACATTGTATGTATACACACAGGGCTGCAATGTGTATGTATGTAAATACACACACACAGGGCTGATATATATACAAACACATTGCAGCCCTCAGTGTGTGTATATACATACATTGCAGCCCTCAGTGTGTATAATTATATACACTGAGGGCTGCAATGTATGTATATACATACACACACTGAGGGCTGCAATGTGTGTGTATGTAAATACACACACGCAGGGTTGCAGTGTGTGTGTGTGTGTATACATACTGAGTTTTGAAGTGTGTGTATATATATATATATATATATATATACACACACACACACATTTCAGGACTCTGTATATATACAAACACATTGCAGCTGTGTGTGTGACACACACACTTCACACACACACACTTCAAAACTCCATATGTATACACACACACACACACTGCAACCCTCAGTGTGTATGTATGCATTTATATACATATGTATGTATACACACACTGCAGCCCTGCGTGTGTGTGTGTATTTACATACATACACATTGCAGCCGTGTGTGTGTATACATACAAACAATGTGTATGTATACACACACGGTACATACATGTGTATATATGTAAATACAAACACAGAGCTGATATATATATAAATATTATATAAATAACCAGTGGCAACCTGCAAATAATCCACTCAAAATATACATGCCTGGGTGCAAAATCCGGAAATCATGTATGTAAAAATCGTTAGGAAAGGACGCACTCCAGGGCTTAAGTAAAGAGCTAAAATTCGATGCTTTATTAAGACGACATTAAAAAGTGCTCGTAGGTACTTGCCTAGTACCTACGGGCACTTTTTAATGTTGTCTTAATAAAGCATTGAATTTTAGCTCTTTACTTAAGCCCTGGAGTGCGTCCTTTCCGAACGAGATAAATAAATATATATATACACATACATACATACATAGATACACACAACAAAATAGTGTTTAAATAGAGGTCTTTATTCATCACATGTATCTGACGCTGCCTCTATAGGCTGTTATGAATAAAGACCTCTATTTAAACACTATCTTGTTGAAATTATCAGGACAAGTAGATCGTCCTGAGGGACAAGTAGATTGGACTACTACTTAGTCCGTTGGACAAGTAGATTTTTTAAAATTTCCACACCCCTGTACCTTATAATGTGAATATAAGGATATATACACCCGGCTCCTCCTATAATATAAACCTTATAATGTGAATATGGGATATATACACCTGGCTCCTCCTATAATATATACCTTATAATGTGAATATGGGATATATACACCCGGCTACTCCTATAATATATACTAGGGATGCACCGATACCGATACTAGTATCGGTGCCGATATTGCCGTTTGCACGAGTACTTGTTACTCGTGCAAACGGCCCGATACATCCCGCCGATACCGGAAGCCGGCGCTGGGCCGGCTTGCCGGTATCCGCTGGGCTGGGGAAGCTGGCCGCGTGCATGAAAAGCACGCGGCCAGCGTTCTCCTCCGGCGCGCCGCGATACTCACCCATCCTGAAGGTCCGGTCGCTGGGCAGTGATGCATTCCCGCGGCCACTGGGCGCTCCTGTGACGCTGCCTCTCGGCTGGAGGCAGCGTCACAGATGCGCCCGGCAGCCACGTGATCGCATCACTGCCCAGCGACCGGACCTTCAGGATGGGCGAGTATCGCGGCGCGCCGGAGGGGAACGCTGGCCGCGTGCTTTTCATGCAGGCGGCCAGCTTCCCCAGCGTTCGAGCTGGGGCAAATCCATGAGACCTGGGGCAAATCCATGAGACCTGGGGGACATATCCATCAGAGCTGGGACATATCCATCAGAGTTGGGGCCAAATCCATGAGTGCTGGGGGCAAATCCATCAGAGCTGGGGCAAATCCATCAGAGCTGGGGCAAATCCATCAGAGCTGGGAGCAAATCCATCAGAGTTGGGGGCAAATCCATCAGAGCTGGGGGCAAATCCATCAGAGCTGGGGGCAAATCCATGAGACCTGGGGCAAATCCATGAGACCTGGGGGTAAATCATGAGACCTGGGGGTAAATCCATGAGACCTGGGGGTAAATCCATGAGACCTGGGGGTAAATCCATGAGACCTGGGGGTAAATCCATGAGACCTGGGGGCAAATCCATGAGACCTGGGGGCAAATCCATCAGAGCTGGGGGACATATCCATCAGAGCTGGGGCATATCCATCAGAGCTGGGGCATATCCAGAGCTGGGGGCAAATCCATGAGTGCTGGGGCATATCCATCAGAGCTGGGGGCAAATCCATGAGTGCTGGGGCAAATCCATCAGAGCTGGGGCAAATCCATCAGAGCTGGGGCAAATCCATCAGAGCTGGGGCATATCCATCAGAACTGGGGGCAAATCCATGAGTGCTGGGGCAAATCCATGTGAGCTGGGGGCAAACCCATGTGAGCTGGGGGCAAATCCATGTGAGCTGGGGCAAATCCATGAGTGCTGGGGCAAATCCATCAGAGCTGGGGCAAATCCATCAGAGCTGGGGCAAATCCATCAGAGCTGGGGGCAAATCCATGAGTGCTGGGGCAAATCCATCAGAGCTGGGGCAAATCCATCAGAGCTGGGGCAAATCCATCAGAGCTGGGGCATATCATCAGAACTGGGGGCAAATCCATGAGTGCTGGGGCAAATCCATGTGAGCTGGGGGCAAACCCATGTGAGCTGGGGGCAAATCCATGTGAGCTGGGCAAATCCATTATGCTGGGGCAAATCCATCAGAGCTGGGGCAAATCCATCAGAGCTGGGGCAAATCCATCAGAGCTGGGGCATATCCATCAGAACTGGGGGCAAATCCATGAGTGCTGGGGCAAATCCATGTGAGCTGGGGGCAAACCCATGTGAGCTGGGGGCAAATCCATGTGAGCGGGGCAAATCCATGAGTGCTGGGGCAAATCCATGAGACCTGGGGCAAATCCACGAGACCTGGGGGCAAATCCACGAGACCTGGGGGCAAATCCACGTGAGCTGGGGGCAAATCCATGTGAGCTGGGGCAAATCCATGAGTGCTGGGGGCAAATCCATGAGACCTGGGGGCAAATCCACGAGACCTGGGGGCAAATCCATGTGAGCTGGGGGCAAATCTCATATAAATTTTTATATGAGGTCTGTTCATATTGAAAAGCGTCGCATGACATTAAATAAAAGTATCGGTACTCGGTATCTGTGAGTATTTTTAAAAAGTATCGGTACTCGGTCTTAAAAAAGTGGTATCGGTGCATCCCTAATATATACCTTATAATGTGAATATGGGATATATACGCCCTGCTCCTACTATAATAAATACCTTATAATGTGAATATAGGGTATATACGCCCGACTCCTATAATATATACCTTATAATGTGAATATAGGGTATATACGCCTGGCTCCTCCTATAATATATACCTTATGTGAATATAGGATATATACGCCCGGCTCCTCCTATAATATATACCTTACAATGTGAATATAGGATATATACACCCGGCTCCTCCTATAATATATACCTTACAATGTGAATATAGGATATATACACCCGGCTCCTCCTATAATATATACCTTACAATGTGAATATAGGATATATACACCCGGCTCCTCCTATAATATATACCTTACAATGTGAATATAGGATATATATACGCCCTGCTCC
Organism: Leptobrachium leishanense; assembly: GCA_009667805.1. Lineage (NCBI taxonomy): Eukaryota > Metazoa > Chordata > Amphibia > Anura > Megophryidae > Leptobrachium > Leptobrachium leishanense. Next base: position 179,063,058 of record CM019068.1, read on the forward strand.
TCCTATAATATATACCTTATAATGTGAATATAGGATATATATACGCCCGGCTCCTCCTATAATATATACCTTATGTGAATATAGGATATATACACCCGGCTCCTCCTATAATATATACAGTATAATGTGAATATGGGATAAATACACCCTGCTGCTCCTATAATAAATACAGTATAATGTGAATATAGGCTATATACGCCCGGCTCCTCCTAGAATATATACCTTATAATGAGAATATAGTATATATACGCCCTGCTCCTCCTATACTATGTACCTTATAATGTGAATAAAGGATATATACGCCCGGCTCCTCCTATAATATATACCTTATAATGTGAATATAGGATATATACGTCCTGCTCCTCCTATAATATACACAGTATAATGTGAATATAGGATATATACACCCGACTCCTCCTATAATATATACCTTATGTGAATATAGGATATATACGCCCGGCTCCTCCTATAATATATACCTTATGTGAATATAGGATATATACGCCCGGCTCCTCCTATAATATATACCTTATGTGAATATAGGATATATACGCCCTGCTCCTCCTATAATATATACAGTATAATGTGAATATAGGATATATACGCCATGCTCCTCCTATAATATATACCTTATGTGAATATAAGGATATATATGCCCTGCTCCTATAATATATACCGTATAATGTGAATATATAGGGATATATACGCCCGGCTCCTATAATATATACCGTATAATGTGAATATAGGATATATACGCCCGGCTCCTCCTATAATATATAAAGTATGTGAATATAGGATATATACACAGGCTCCTCCTATAATATATACCGTATAATGTGAATATAGGATATATACGCCCGGCTCCTCCTATAATATATACCGTATAATGTGAATATAGGGATATATATGCCCTGCTCCTCCTATAATATATACCGTATAATGTGAATATAGGATATATACGCCCTGCTCCTCCTATAATATATACCGTATAATGTGAATATAGGATATATACACCTGGCTCCTCCTATAATATATACCTTACAATGTGACTATAGGATATATACACCCGGCTCCTCCTATAATATATACCGTATAATGTGAATATAGGGATATATACGCCCTGCTCCTCCTATAATATATACCGTATAATGTGAATATAGGATATATACACCCGGCTCCTCCTATAATATATACCGTATAATGTGAATATAGGATATATACGCCCTGCTCCTCCTATAATATACACAGTATAATGTGAATATAGGATATATACACCCGACTCCTCCTATAATATATACCTTATGTGAATATAGGATATATACGCCTGGCTCCTCTATAATATATTACCTTATGTGAATATAGGATATATACGCCCGGCTCCTCCTATAATATATACCTTATGTGAATATAGGATATATACGCCCTGCTCCTCCTATAATATATACTGTATAATGTGAATATAGGATATATACACCCGGCTCCTCCTATAATATATGCAGTATAATGTGAATATGGGATAAATACGCCCGGCTCGTCCTATAATATATACCTTATAATGTGAATATAGGATATATACGCCCGGCTCCTCCTATAATATATACCTTATAATGTGAATATAGGCTATATAGGCCCGACTCCTCCTATAATATATACCGTATAATGTGAATATAGGATATATACACCCTGCTCCTCCTATAATATATACCGTATATTGTGAATATAGGATATATACACCCGGCTCCTGATATAATATATACCGTATAATGTGAATATAGGATATATACGCCCTGCTCCTCCTATAATATATACCGTATAAGGGGAATATAGGATATATACACCCGGCTCCACCTATAATATATACCGTATAATGTGAATATAGGATATATACACCCGGCTCCTCCTATAATATATACCGTATAATGTGAATATAGGATATATACGCCCTGCTCCTCCTATAATATATACCGTATAAGGTGAATATAGGATATATACACCCGGCTCCTCCTATAATATATACCGTATAAGGTGAATATAGGATATATATACCCGGCTCCACCTATAATATATACCGTATAATGTGAATATAGGATATATACACCCGGCTCCTCCTATAATATATACCTTATGTGAATATATGATATATACGCACGGCTCCTCCTATAATATATACCTTATGTGAATATAAGGATACATATGCCCTGCTCCTATAATATATACCGTATAATGTGAATATATAGGGATATATACGCCCGGCTCCTATAATATATACCGTATAATGTGAATATAGGATATATACGCCCGGCTCCTCCTATAATATATAAAGTATAATGTGAATATGGGATTTATACGGCCGGATCTTCCTATAATATATACCGTATAAGGTGAATATAGGGATATATACGCCCTGCTCCTCCTATAATATATACTGTATAATGTGAATATAGGATATATACACCCGGCTCCTCCTATAATATATGCAGTATAATGTGAATATGGGATAAATACGCCCGGCTCATCCTATAATATATACCTTATAATGTGAATATAGGATATATACGCCCGGCTCCTCCTATAATGTGAATATAGGCTATATAGGCCCGACTCCTCCTATACTATATACCGTATAATGTTAATATAGGATATATACACCCGGCTCCTCCTATAATATATACCGTATAATGTGAATATAGGATATATACGCCCTGCTCCTCCTATAATATATACCGTATAAGGTGAATATAGGATATATACACCCGGCTCCTCCTATAATATATACCGTATAATGTGAATATAGGATATATACGCCCTGCTCCTCCTATAATATATACCGTATAAGGTGAATATAGGATATATACACCCGGCTCCACCTATAATATATACCGTATAATGTGAATATAGGATATATACACCCGGCTCCTCCTATAATATATACCGTATAATGTGAATATAGGATATATACGCCCTGCTCCTCCTATAATATATACCGTATAAGGTGAATATAGGATATATACACCCGGCTCCTCCTATAATATATACCGTATAAGGTGAATATAGGATATATATACCCGGCTCCACCTATAATATATACCGTATAATGTGAATATAGGATATATACACCCGGCTCCTCCTATAATATATACCGTATGTGAATATAGGATATATACACCCGGCTCCTCCTATAATATATACCTTATAAGGTATATATATACCCGGTTCCACCTATAATATATACCGTATAATGTGAATATAGGATATATACACCCGGCTCCTCCTATAATATATACCGTATATAAGGTGAATATAGGATATATATACCCGGCTCCACCTATAATATATACCGTATAATGTGAATATAGGATATATACGCCCTGCTCCTCCTATAATATATACCGTATAATGTGAATATAGGGTATATACACCCGGCTCCTCCTATAATATATACCGTATAAGGTGAATATAGGATATATACACCCGGCTCCTCCTATAATATATACCGTATAAGGTGAATATAGGATATATATACCCGGCTCCACCTATAATATATACCGTATAATGTGAATATAGGATATATACACCCGGCTCCTCCTATAATATATACCGTATAATGTGAATATAGGATATATACACCCAGCTCCTCCTATAATATATACCGTATAAGGTATATATATACCCGGCTCCACCTATAATATATACCGTATAATGTGAATATAGGATATATACACCCGGCTCCTCCTATAATATATACCGTATAATGTGAATATAGGATATATACGCCCTGCTCCTCCTATAATATATACCGTATAATGTGAATATAGGATATATACACCCGGCTCCTCCTATAATATATACCGTATAAGGTGAATATAGGATATATATACCGGCTCCACCTATAATATATACCGTATAATGTGAATATAGGATATATACGCCCTGCTCCTCCTATAATATATACCGTATAATGTGAATATAGGATTTATACACCCGGCTCCTCCTATAATATATACCGTATAATGTGAATATAGGATATATACACCCGGCTCCTATAATATATACCGTATAATGTATATATATACCCGGCTCCACCTATAATATATACCGTATAATGTGAATATAGGATATATACACCCGGCTCCTCCTATAATATATACCGTATAATGTGAATATAGGATATATACACCCGGCTCCACCTATAATATATACCGTATAATGTGAATATAGGATATATACAACCGGCTCCTCCTATAATATATACCGTATAATGTGAATATAGGATATATATGCCCTGCTCCTCCTATAATATATACCGTATAATGTGAATATAGGATATATACACCCGGCTCCTCCTATAATATATACCGTATAAGGTGAATATAGGATATATATACCCGGCTCCACCTATAATATATACCGTATAATGTGAATATAGGATATATACAACCGGCTCCTCCTATAATATATACCGTATAATGTGAATATAGGATATATACGCCCTGCTCCTCCTATAATATATACCGTATAATGTGAATATAGGATATATACACCCGGCTCCTCCTATAATATATACCGTATAAGGTGAATATAGGATATATATACCCGGCTCCACCTATAATATATACCGTATAATGTGAATATAGGATATATACACCCGGCTCCTCCTATAATATATACCGTATAATGTGAATATAGGATATATACGCCCTGCTCCTCCTATAATATATACCGTATAATGTGAATATAGGATATATAAGCCCTGCTCCTCCTATAATATATACCGTATAATGTGAATATAGGATATTATACACCCGGCTCCTCCTATAATATATACCGTATAAGGTGAATATAGGATATATAAGCCCTGCTCCTCCTATAATATATACCGTATAATGTGAATATAGGATATATACGCCCTGCTCCTCCTATAATATATACCGTATAATGTGAATATAGGATATATACACCCGGCTCCTCCTATAATATATACCGTATAATGTGAATATAGGATATATAAGCCCTGCTCCTCCTATAATATATACCGTATAATGTGAATATAGGATATATACACCCGGCTCCTCCTATAATATATACCGTATAATGTGAATATAGGATATGTAAGCCCTGCTCCTCCTATAATATATACCGTATAATGTGAATATAGGATATATACACCCGGCTCCTCCTATAATATATACCGTATAATGTGAATATAGGATATATACACCCGGCTCCTCCTATAATATATACCGTATAATGTGAATATAGGATTTTAACACCCGGCTCCTCCTATAATATATACCGTATAAGGTGGATATATATACCCGGCTCCACCATATAATATATACCGTATAATGTGAATATAGGATATATACACCCGGCTCCTCCTATAATATATACCGTATAATGTGAATATAGGATTTATACACCCGGCTCCTCCTACAATATATACCGTATAATGTGAATATAGGATATATACACCCGGCTCCTCCTATAATATATACCGTATAATGTGAATATAGGATATATACACCCGGCTCCTCCTATAATATATAAAGTATGTGAATATAGGATATATACACCCGGCTCCTCCTATAATATATACCGTATAAGGTGAATATAGGATATATATACCCGGCTCCACCTATAATATATACCGTATAATGTGAATATAGGATATATACACCCGGCTCCTCCTATAATATATAAAGTATGTGAATATAGGATATATACACCCGGCTCCTCCTATAATATATACCGTATAAGGTGAATATAGGATATATATACCCGGCTCCACCTATAATATATACCGTATAATGTGAATATAGGATATATACACCCGGCTCCTCCTATAATATATACCGTATAATGTGAATATAGGATATATACACCCAGCTCCTCCTATAATATATACCGTATAAGGTATATATATACCGGCTCCACCTATAATATATACCGTATAATGTGAATATAGGATATATACACCCGGCTCCTCCTATAATATATACCGTACAATGTGAATATAGGATATATACGCCCGGCTCCTCCTATAATATATACCGTATAAGGTGAATATAGGATATATATACCCGGCTCCACCTATAATATATACCGTATAATGTGAATATAGGATATATACGCCCTGCTCCTCCTATAATATATACCGTATAATGTGAATATAGGATTTATACACCCGGCTCCTCCTATAATATATACCGTATAATGTGAATATAGGATATATACACCAGGCTCCTATAATATATACCGTATAATGTATATATATACCCGGCTCCACCTATAATATATACCGTATAATGTGAATATAGGATATATACACCCGGCTCCTCCTATAATATATACCGTATAATGTGAATATAGGATATATACACCCGGCTCCACCTATAATATATACCGTATAATGTGAATATAGGATATATACAACCGGCTCCTTCTATAATATATACCGTATAATGTGAATATAGGATATATATGCCCTGCTCCTCCTATAATATATACCGTATAATGTGAATATAGGATATATATACACCCGGCTCCTCCTATAATATATACCGTATAAGGTGAATATAGGATATATATACCCGGCTCCACCTATTATATATACCGTATAATGTGAATATAGGATATATACACCCGGCTCCACCTATAATATATACCGTATAATGTGAATATAGGATATATACGCCCTGCTCCTCCTATAATATATACCGTATAATGTGAATATAGGATATATACACCCGGCTCCTCCTATAATATATACTTATAATGTGAATATAGGATATTAGCCGGCTCCTCCTATAATATATACCTTATAATGTGAATATAGGATATATACGTCCTGCTCTCCTATAATATACACAGTATAATGTGAATATAGGATATATACACCCGACTCCTCCTATAATATATGCTTATGTGAATATATAGGATATATACGCCCGGCTCCTCTATAATATATACCTTATGTGAATATTACTTTTGGAATAAAAACGCTTGGATTTTTTACTGTCCTGGAGTGCCGCCGTTCCTTCTTCAATTACTACCTATCCTTTAGCCTAAATTCGGCAGGCACCGGGCACAAGGGAAACTCGGAAGCTGGAGTGCTCAGTTCGTGTACTTTCTATATAACTAAGACTGGCTCTACTTAATCTGAAGCACCAGCCGATTTGATTGGGATTTGCCATCCTTACGTATACTACCTCGTCAGGTATTTACATATTTTTTCTAATATATATTTTTTCTATATATTCACGAGATTGAAGTGTGTATTTTTGGCCACCATATAAATGGAGGACTTTTTACAAACAGGCTGGGGCCTATTCTGAGGTTGCCCAGACATTACAATTCTCCATGAGGAGGCTGAAGCAATTCTATGGTCCACCACAACACTGAACTCCTTGCGTTAAGTCCCACAAGGACATTTATTTTGAACTATCACGACTCAAAAGAAGGAGATCGACTTGGACCTACACGGTCTATTTCTTTCTGATTATCATCGAGCCAAGAGGATACCTAGAGGGTTTAGGATTAATAACATCCCCACTCTGGGGAGGTCCAAGCCTAAAGTTTGTAAGAACTGGACGGCAGTTTTGAATAAATGTTCGCTGGATCTAATGTTGGTGGCGATTCAAGATGTCAGAGAAGAACTTGAAGATCTCAAAAACAGTATTAGTGCCTTTGAGCTAGAACATGAGGAGACGTTGAGCCCCTGAGGGCTAACTTTAATCCAACGAGTCTGTGAGGAGAACCAGAAATATAAAAATGACTTGGTCAAATTTAAACGGGATAAGTTCGAACGGGTTAGGCTGGATTACCAGGAGCATAGGGTGTATAAGTGGCTTAGCAGTAACAGCAATGGCTATCCTAGACCCTATAGGAAACCACGGAGAAGGATTCACAAGCCCAACATCACCACCATAGACGTGACATCAGGCGAATCGGCTTCTGAGGGGGAATCTTCTGGCACAGGGTTGTTGAGAGTTGAAAATGCCGAACAGGATCAGGCGTCAAAAAACTTAGGAGCCACAACCAGGAGTCGGTTAAAAACCACCGAAAACCCAGGATGTCAAGAAGAGGCCAAAAGGGGCAACCCCATTGGACAAAGAGGCAAACCACCCCTCTACAAGAAATGAATCCCATATTTAATCTGTCCTCCCGCATACTTACCACTGAAGAAGTAAAAATTTTGGCAAAGGGGCTATCTTATGTTCCTACGGCTAAGCCTCAGGAGCTACAATGGAATATAGAGCTATACAAATTTGGTCGGACTCTAAGACTCACTGATTTTTTCAAAAATACTCAAACTAATAATCTTTCAGAATTTCGCCCACGCAGTACCTTCGACCCGATCCCCAATCAAGCCTCTATTAAAACCTTCTTAAAAACAGTTAAAACGGATACTGTTCAAAAAATACAGAATCACCATGTGAGACATAATAATACCACGAAGAAGGAGTGGCGCATTATTAGGGACCTGGCTGGGGATCCAACGATCACGATACGGGCTGCTGACAAGGGCGGATCAATAGTCGTCATGGACTATTCTAAATATTCTGACCAGATGCGTATACTTCTGAGCGATGCTACCACATACAGACAACTACGGAATGACCCTACGGTTGGCATACAGAGGACCTTTGAGGATAGCCTGATGAGAGGGCTACAAATGAATTTCATTACCACTGAGTTATTCGGGTATCTGCATAAGAAGTTCCCTCGCACTCCGGTCCTTTATGGATTGCCTAAAGTACATAAGAATTTACAGGTGCCTCCCATGCGTCCCATTGTGTCGGCAGTAGATGGAGTCCTAGAGCCCATCGCTAAGTGGTTGGATTCCTTATTTAAAGCACCGGTCCTTGGCATACCGACGTGTGTCAAGGACACACACAACATTTCTACATCGGCTCTCTGAAGTGAAAGGCGACCTTGGCAATGTGGTCCTAGTGACCATGGATGTTAGGAGCCTTTATACGATCATCCCCATGAGGATGGGGTGGAAGCGATGAGAGAACTCCTCTGTCTATCCGATAGGTACACGGGACCCTGTATTGAATTTGTTTTGGAGCTACTGCTGTTAACCCTTCAAAACAATTACTTCCGGTTTGAAAACGACTGGTTCCTACAAAGCACAGGGACGTCCATGGGTGCCGCGATGGCGCCGATGTACGCCAACGCGTACATGTATATGTGGGAGAAGCAGCATATTTTACCCCGCTTTGTAGAAAACATTGTCGAGTATATTCGTTACATCGACGACATTTTCATAGTCTGGCGAGGTACGGTAGAAGAAGCCAGACATTTGGAAGTGTATATTAATAATTTAGGAACACCTGTTGAAGTTACTCTACAAGTGAACACCACGAGAATACAGTTCTTGGACGTTGAGGTCTACCTCAAAGAAAATAGTCTACATTATTCCCTATATTCCAAACCTACCGATCGCAACACACTGCTACACGCTTCTAGTGCCCATCCTCAGCACGTGGTGAAATCACTACCATATGCCCAATTCATGAGGGTTGCTAGGAACAACTCCGAATCGGAAAATTGTGAGCGTCAGATGCAGTCTATGTATGAGAAGTTTAGGACTAGGGGCTATTCGACCAAAGTCCTGGATTCGGCTCTGAGGAAAGTCGAACTGACACAGGAGACTTCAACGAGGTTGGAGCCTCGTCTTAGATTCCCTATGCAATACCATACTGCTACGTCCAAACTGTTGCATCGGTTAATAGGAATTGGCACATCCTGGAACAGGACCCTTCGCTACCGGCCATCTTTTAAACAGAGACCAATGGCTTGCTATAAGCGGGGTAAAAATCTAAAGGACCTATTGGTCCGAACTGACCCTGTACTAAGTTACTCACGGGGAGTTGGACTATTTTCTAATGTTGGCTGTAAGAGGTGTTTGGGGTGCGTCACCGTGGCCACATGATATCCTCCAAAACTTTTTCTCACCCCCACACTGGTAAGATCTTTAAAATCCGCTACAACATCTCCTGCAAGACCGAATACGTGGTCTATAAAATCATGTGTCCATGTGGGTTGGCCTATATCGGTAAAACCGAAACTCAGCTATGCGAACGGATTCGCAACCATCGTTCCAATCCGGACAGCCTTCCGCGATGGCCGTTCTGACAAGCCGGTGGCTCGGCACTTTTTGAATTTGAATCACCCTCTGACCTCTTTGAGGTTTGTGGCTTTTGACCATATTCCGCACCCAGAAGAGGGGGGGACCGTGGTAGACTACTTTTGCAAAAGGAAACCTTTTGGATCCCACCGCCTAAGGACTGTATATCCGGATGGTTTAAATGAAAAATTGACATTCTCTATGTTTTAACGGTCTCAGAGGACCGGGGTCATTCATATTGTCTATTTTGTTCCTATAATGGTTAGCTTTTTGGGCCTCAAAAAAACTTTTTCTAAATGTTCAGCCTTGGGTCTTCACTCCAGGTATTATGTGACTTATTTTTGATAGTCAAAACGATTTTTTCTCGCTGTTGGGATTTTCTCATTCATTAAGATCCCTGTTCTTCGTCCATTTTTCTTTAGTTTCCCGGCTAGTGTGGCGACTTATTTGCTCTATTGCACATGGGCCCATATATTTTTTTTTGTATAGATCTTCTCCTCTTTTAGTTTGGGTTTTGCTTTGTACTTTTTTGATTTTGTATTTTTATGAGGCTGTTTCTTTTGCCTTTGTTGAGATGTGCGTGATTCGATGCGCGTCATGGGTTGCCGGGGTTACGCGCTGTCCACGCTCATTTGCGTCGACGGCGCTTGGTGTATGAGTAGTGGACACTCGGGGATCTTGACCTGAGGAAAGCGGTGAGCATTACTTGTTGTAAGTCCCGCTGTACGAGGATCTGTGCCTCTGTGCAAAACCCAACGGTTTTTTTAATGTTTTTCTTTACACTTCTTTTTCGCATTTTTCTTTAGCTTATTTTGGTTTGTGTTTTTTTTCCCGCTCTGACGTTCGCGATTAGAACTGCGTCATGGGTTGCCGGGGTTACGCGCCGTCCGTGTCTAATCACGCTGACGGCGCTTGGCGCCTGCGCATTGGATACTCGGGAACGCCGTCCTAGAGGGAGTGGTAAGCATGGCGATATCTATAAATATTGTTTATTTTGGTGTTGTGTTTATGTCCTGATGAAGGCCCCGGTTTGGGGCTGAAACGTTGATTACTTTTGGAATAAAAACGCTTGGATTTTTTACTGTCCTGGAGTGCCGCCGTTCCTTCTTCAATTACTACCTATCCTTTAGCCTAAATTCGGCAGGCACCGGGCACAAGGGAAACTCGGAAGCTGGAGTGCTCAGTTCGTGTACTTTTTATGTGAATATAGGATATATACGCCCGGCTCCTCCTATAATATATACCTTATGGTGAATATAGGATATATACGCCCTGCTCCTCCTATAATATATACAGTATAATGTGAATATAGGATATATACGCCATGCTCCTCCTATAATATATACCTTATGTGAATATAAGGATATATATGCCCTGCTCCTATAATATATACCGTATAATGTGAATATATAGGGATATATACGCCCGGCTCCTATAATATATAATGTCCGTAAATATAGTGTGAATATAGATATAATACGCCCGGCTCTCCTATAATATATACAAGTATGTGAATATAGGATATATACACAGGCTCCTCCTATAATATATACCGTATATGTGAATATAGGAATATATACGCCCGCTCCTCCTATAATATATACCGTATAATGTGAATATAGGGATATATATGCCCTGCTCCTCCTATAATATATACCTTATAATGTGAATATAGGGTATATACGCCCGACTCCTATAATAATACCTTATAATGTGAATATAGGGTATATACGCCTGGCTCCTCCTATAATATATACCTTATGTGAATATAGGATATATACGCCCGGCTCCTCCTATAATATATACCGTATATATGTGAATATAGGATTTATACACCCGGCTCCTCCTATAATATATATCCGTTAATGTGAATATAGGATATATACGCCCTGCTCCTCCTATAATATATACCGTATAATGTGAATATAGGATTTATACACCCGGCTCCTCCTATAATATATACCGTATAAGGTGAATATAGGATATATACACCCGGCTCCTCCTAATAAATATACCGTATAAGGTGAATATAGGATATATATACCCGGCTCCACCTATAATATATACCGTATAATGTGAATATAGGATATATACACCCGGCTCCTCCTATAATATATACCGTATGTGAATATAGGATATATACACCCGGCTCCTCCTATAATATATACCTTATAAGGTATATATATACCCGGTTCCACCTATAATATATACCGTATAATGTGAATATAGGATATATACACCCGGCTCCTCCTATAATATATACCGTATAAGGTGAATATAGGATATATATACCCGGCTCCACCTATAATATATACCGTATAATGTGAATATAGGATATATACGCCCTGCTCCTCCTATAATATATACCGTATAATGTGAATATAGGGTATATACACCCGGCTCCTCCTATATATATACCGTACCGTATAAGGTGAATATAGGATATATACACCCGGCTCCTCCTATAATATATACCGTATAAGGTGATATAGGATATATATACCCGGCTCACCTATATATATATACCGTATAATGTGAATATAGGATATATACACCGGCTCCTCCTATAATATATACCGTATAATGTGAATATAGGATATATACACCCAGCTCCTCCTATAATATATACCGTATAAGGTATATATATACCCGGCTCCACCTATAATATATACCGTATAATGTGAATATAGGATATATACACCCGGCTCCTCCTATAATATTACCGTATAATGTGAATATAGGATATATACGCCCTGCTCCTCCTATAATATATACCGTATAATGTGAATATAGGATATATACACCCGGCTCCTCCTATAATATATACCGTATAAGGTGAATATAGGATATATATACCCGGCTCCACCTATAATAATATACCGTATAATGTGAATATAGGATATATACGCCCTGCTCCTCCTATAATATATACCGTATAATGTGAATATAGGATTTATACACCCGGCTCCTCCTATAATATATACCGTATAATGTGAATATAGGATATATACACCCGGCTCCTATAATATATACCGTATAATGTATATATATACCCGGCTCCACCTATAATATATACCGTATAATGTGAATATAGGATATATACACCCGGCTCCTCCTATAATATATATACCGTATAATGTGAATATAGGATATATACACCCGGCTCCACCTATAATATATACCGTATAATGTGAATATAGGATATATACAACCGGCTCCTCCTATAATATATACCGTATAATGTGAATATAGGATATATATGCCCTGCTCCTCCTATAATATATACCGTATAATGTGAATATAGGATATATACACCCGGCTCCTCCTATAATATATACCGTATAAGGTGAATATAGGATATATATACCCGCTCCACCTATATATATACCGTATAATGTGAATATAGGATATATACAACCGGCTCCTCCTATAATATATACCGTATGTGAATATAGGATATATACGCCCTGCTCCTCCTATAATATATACCGTATAATGTGAATATAGGATATATACACCCGGCTCCTCCTATAATATATACCGTATAAGGTGAATATAGGATATATATACCCGGCTCCACCTATAATATATACCGTATAATGTGAATATAGGATATATACACCCGGCTCCTCCTATAATATATACCGTATAATGTGAATATAGGATATATACGCCCTGCTCCTCCTATAATATATACCGTATAATGTGAATATAGGATATATAAGCCCTGCTCCTCCTATAATATATACCGTATAATGTGAATATAGGATATATACACCCGGCTCCTCCTATAATATATACCGTATAAGGTGAATATAGGATATATAAGCCCTGCTCCTCCTATAATATATACCGTATAATGTGAATATAGGATATATACGCCCTGCTCCTCCTATAATATATACCGTATAATGTGAATATAGGATATATACACCCGGCTCCTCCTATAATATATACCGTATAATGTGAATATAGGATATATAAGCCCTGCTCCTCCTATAATATATACCGTATAATGTGAATATAGGATATATACACCCGGCTCCTCCTATAATATATACGTATAATGTGAATATAGGATATGTAAGCCCTGCTCCTCCTATAATATATACCGTATAATGTGAATATAGGATATATACACCCGGCTCCTCCTATAATATATACCGTATAATGTGAATATAGGATATATACACCCGGCTCCTCCTATAATATATACCGTATAATGTGAATATAGGATTTATACACCCGGCTCCTCCTATAATATATACCGTATAAGGTGGATATATATACCCGGCTCCACCTATAATATATACCGTATAATGTGAATATAGGATATATACACCCGGCTCCTCCTATAATATATACCGTATAATGTGAATATAGGATTTATACACCGGCTCCTCCTACAATATATACCGTATAATGTGAATATAGGATATATACACCCGGCTCCTCCTATAATATATACCGTATAATGTGAATATAGGATATATACACCCGGCTCCTCCTATAATATATAAAGTATGTGAATATAGGATATATACACCCGGCTCCTCCTATAATATATACCGTATAAGGTGAATATAGGATATATATACCCGGCTCCACCTATAATATATACCGTATAATGTGAATATAGGATATATACACCCGGCTCCTCCTATAATATATAAAGTATGTGAATATAGGATATATACACCCGGCTCCTCCTATAATATATACCGTATAAGGTGAATATAGGATATATATACCCGGCTCCACCTATAATATATACCGTATAATGTGAATATAGGATATATACACCCGGCTCCTCCTATAATATATACCGTATAATGTGAATATAGGATATATACACCCAGCTCCTCCTATAATATATACCGTATAAGGTATATATATACCCGGCTCCACCTATAATATATACCGTATAATGTGAATATAGGATATATACACCCGGCTCCTCCTATAATATATACCGTATAATGTGAATATAGGATATATACGCCCTGCTCCTCCTATAATATATACCGTATAATGTGAATATAGGATATATACACCCGGCTCCTCCTATAATATATACCGTATAAGGTGAATATAGGATATATATACCCGGCTCCACCTATAATATATACCGTATAATGTGAATATAGGATATATACGCCCTGCTCCTCCTATAATATATACCGTATAATGTGAATATAGGATTTATACACCCGGCTCCTCCTATAATATATACCGTATAATGTGAATATAGGATATATACACCAGGCTCCTATAATATATACCGTATAATGTATATATATACCCGGCTCCACCTATAATATATACCGTATAATGTGAATATAGGATATATACACCCGCTCCTCCTATAATATATACCGTATAATGTGAATATAGGATATATACACCCGGCTCCACCTATAATATATACCGTATAATGTGAATATAGGATATATACAACCGGCTCCTTCTATAATATATACCGTATAATGTGAATATAGGATATATATGCCCTGCTCCTCCTATAATATATACCGTATAATGTGAATATAGGATATATACACCCGGCTCCTCCTATAATATATACCGTATAAGGTGAATATAGGATATATATACCCGGCTCCACCTATTATATATACCGTATAATGTGAATATAGGATATATACACCCGGCTCCACCTATAATATATACCGTATAATGTGAATATAGGATATATACGCCCTGCTCCTCCTATAATATATACCGTATAATGTGAATATAGGATATATACACCCGGCTCCTCCTATAATATATACCGTATAAGGTGAATATAGGATATATATACCCGGCTCCACCTATAATATATACCGTATAATGTGAATATAGGATATATACGCCCTGCTCCTCCTATAACATATACCGTATAATGTGAATATAGGATATATAAGCCCTGCTCCTCCTATAATATATACCGTATAATGTGAATATAGGATATATACACCCGGCTCCTCCTATAATATATACCGTATAAGGTGAATATAGGATATATAAGCCCTGCTCCTCCTATATATATACCGTATAATGTGAATATAGGATATATACACCGGCTCCTCCTATAATATATACCGTATAATGTGAATATAGGATATATTACCCTGCTCCTCCTATAATATATACCGTTATAATGTGAATATAGGATATATAACCCGGCTCCTCCTATAATATATACCGTATAATGTGAATATAGGATATATTACACCCGGCTCCTCCTATAATATATACCGTATAATGTGAATATAGGATACATACGCCCTGCTCCTCCTATAATATATACCGTATAATGTGAATATAGGATATATACACCCGGCTCCTCCTATAATATATACCGTATAATGTGAATATAGGATATATACGCCCTGCTCTCCTATAATATATACCGTATAATGTGAATATAGGATATTATAAGCCCTGCTCCTCCTATAATATATACCGTATAATGTGAATATAGGATATAACACCCGGCTCCTCCTATAATAATATACCGTATAATGTGAATATAGGATATATACACCCGGCTCCACCTATAATATATACCGTATAATGTGAATATAGGATATATACACCCGGCTCCACCTATAATATATACCGTATAATGTGAATATAGGATATATACACCCGGCTCCACCTATAATATATACCGTATAATGTGAATATAGGGATATATAAAACACACCTGTTAATCATAAAAGTATATAAACCCTAAAATACCTGCATAACCTTCTGTATGCGGAAGCAATAAGGAAATAGTGTCGGAAGTGACGAAGAGGAAGCTATGTTTGCGTTTCACGGCTCGTCTCGGCTTGCGTTCCTTCTCCTTTCCATCCTGATTGGTTGTATAGGTTACAGGCTCACTGCAGAGCGATGCATGCCGGGTGTTGTGGTTAGAGTGTAAGTTCGGGGCCCCGTAGTCATGAAATGTGCCTGTGTTTCCAGACTGCATCCCCCGTGGTGCACTGCGCGATCCCTGAGCATGGATTTCAATGGTTGTACCAGTAATGATGAGCTCTGCGGGTGATGCTAGTAACGTATGTATGTTATTATAATGCTCCCTGAGGGGTAACAATACCACTAATAGTAATAATGAAGAGCATTAAGGGTGTTAATTAACAACAAATTGTTCCCCCTAAACAAAGCAAACCCCGCCCCCTCCCATCCTGTTCGACTGACTACATTTCCTGGTGGTCGCTGGGTTATTCTGTCATCCAATCGCTAATGATCGGTCTTGGAACGCAAGCCAGGAAATTCTGTGACACGCATGACGTAGTTTCCGGTGTCTAATCTCTGCCTACGCTTCCTCATTGTAGTCAGAGGACGCGGGTTGTGGGAGGTCAGTGCTGGGCGCTGCTTTTATAGAGAGGGTCTGATGGGGGATGGGCGGAAACACGGTGTGACATGCAGGGAGGAGAGGGGATGGATCTGGGATGGATGACACGGTGCTGCTGAGGGGGGGAGGGGAGGTTGGGAGGCGAGAGCATGGGGTAGGGAGGGGAGATGATGGGGGGGTGATAGGGAGGGGAGAATGATGGAGGGTGATAGGGAGGAGATGATGGGGGGGTGATAGGGAGGGAGATGATGGGGGGGGTGATAGGGAGGGAGATGATGGGGGGTGATAGGGAGGGGAGATGATGGGGGGGTGATAGGGAGGGGAGATGATAGGGAGGGGGGTTGGGAGGCGAGATGATGGGGTAGGGAGGGGAGAATGATGAGGTGATAGGGAGGGAAGATGATGGGGGTTTGATAGGGAGGGGAGATGATGGGGGGGTGATAGGGGGGTGATAGGGAGGGGAGATGAATGGGGGGTGATAGGGAGGGGAGTTGATGGGGGGGAGTGATAGGGGGGGAGATGATGGGGGGGGGTGATAGGGAGGGGAGATGATGGGGGAGATGATGGGGGGGGGTGATAGGGAGGGGAGATGATGGGGGGGTGATAGGGAGGGAGATGATGGGGGGGGTTGATAGGGAGGGGAGATGATGGGGGGGTGATAGGGAGGGGAGATGATGGGGGGGGGTGATAGGGAGGGGAGATGATGGGGGGTGATAGGGAGGGGAGATGATGGGGGGGGTGATAGGGAGGGGAGATGATGGGGGGGTGATAGGGAGGGGAGATGATGGGGGGGTGATAGGGAGGGGAGATGATGGGGGGGGGTGATAGGGAGGGGAGATGATGGGGGGGTGATAGGGAGGGGAGTTGATGGGGGGGTGATAGGGAGGGGAGATGATGGGGGGGTGATAGGGAGGGGAGATGATGGGGGGGTGATAGGGAGGGGAGATGATGGGGGGGTGATAGGGAGGGGAGATGATGGGGGGGTGATAGGGAGGGGAGATGGATGGGGTGATAGGGAGGGGAGATGATGGGGGGGGGTGATAGGGAGGGGAGATGATGGGGGGGGTGATAGGGAGGGGAGATGATGGGGGGGGGGTGATAGGGAGGGGAGATGATGGGGGTAGGGAGGCGAGATGACCATTGCCAAAAGAGTAATATAGCAACTTTGATAAGATATCCCTTTAAGGCTTTCCTAGTCTGTTGATTGCCCATGTGCTCAATATCTGCTTGAATTAGTGCGGCGTGTAACACCCCTCTAGGAAAGGTATCCATTCATAACTGATTTTGGTATCTGCGCTGGTATGCCAGTCTGTATCCTGATGAGTGAATTTTAGCCTGTACGCCATTGACAATTATGTATTTGGTAAATGAGGAACCATTGACAGAAAAGAGTAATATGAGTCGTTTAGCAACTTTGAAAAGAGTAATATGGGTCATTTAGCAACTTTCAAGAGTAATATGGGTCATTTAGCAACTTTGAAAAGAGTAATATGGGTCGTTTAGCAACTTTGAAAAGAGAATTATGGGTCATTTGGCAACTTTCAAGAGTAATATGGGTCATTTAGAACTTTTATAAGATATCCCTTTAAGGTTTTCCTAGTCTGTAGATTGCCCATGTGCTCTATATCTGCTGGAATTGGCGCGGTGTTCATCTATCCATCCATAATTGATCTCGGTATCTGCGCTGGTGCGTCAGTTTGTATCATGACGTGTGAATCTTAGCCTGTACACCATTGACAATTATGTATTTGCTAATGAGGAACCAATGACACAAAAGAGTAATATGGGTCGTTTAGCAACTTTCAAAAGAGTAATACGAGTCTCTGGTGACGTGTTGATAGCAATTAGAAAGATCTGTGCTGTAGGATTCGGCGCTCCCTCCCTTACTGATGGATCAGCCTATTGATCCAATGAGTGAAGTCCTTTCTGTTCAGGTAATTTTAATATTCACGCTCTCCTCTATATTGAGAATTGTCCCATGTTAAGTTTGGACACCCCAATAGGAGGTGGGACCAATTATCAATAGCATCTGAGTCTCATTAACCCTTACCCTCCACTATTTAAGAAGCAAAGCGAGTGGCAGTCTGTTTCTGACGTGCTCCCAAGCAGCGCTATTCTTTGCTCCGGAGGACGCCCTAGTGGCGAAACGCGTCGAGCATTTTTTTGACTATGGGATAAATTTGTGTTTATTTTTGGTTACCTGCAGCAGAAGCTATTATTACTTTTTGTTTGCCAGATGATGTATTTTACCTATGAGACCAATCTAAGGATCTCTGTATTAGCTCCCTCTGTGATTCGTTTAGGCTAATCCTTCCTGCTTGTGTGGCTTACAAAATTACTAATTGGCTTCCAGATGCTCCCGCTGTATAGGGAATACACCGGTCACCAGTGTCTCACACACCCACAACTTCTAGGTTGCTCCCCTTGTGGAGGCTCCATTCTTTATCTTTCTGGGTGGTGTCTGACACCGATATGTGTGTGTGTGTCTGGCTCAATTTTTTATTTTTTTTTAAGTACAAATAAATGTTATGTTTTAATTTCTTTCTCCTCACTTTCTTTCTGACAAGGAGGGGAGATGACCGGGGTGGGGGGGGGGGGGATAAGGAGAGATGACACGGGTGATGAGGAGGAGAGATGATATGGGGGTGATGAGGAGGAGAGATGACACGGGGTGATGAGGAGGAGAGATGATATGGGGGTGATGAGGAGGAGAGATGACACGGGGTGATGAGGAGGAGAGATGATATGGGGGTGATGAGGAGGAGAGATGACACGGGGTTGATGAGGAGGAGAGATGATATGGGGGTGATGAGGAGGAGAGACGACACGGGGTGGTGATGAGGAGGAGAGATGACACGGGGTGATGATGAGAGGAGAGATGACACGGGGTGATGAGGAGGAGAGATGATATGGGGGTGATGAGGAGGAGAGATGACACGGGGTGATGAGGAGGAGAGATGATATGGGGTGATGAGGAGGAGAGATGACACGTGATGAGAGGAGGAGAGATGAGATGACACGGGGTTGATGAGGAGGAGAGATGATATGGGGGTGATGAGGAGGAGAGATGATATGGGGGTGATGAGGAGGAGAGACGACACGGGGGTGATGAGGAGAGATGATATGGGGGTGATGAGGAGAGATAACACGGGGTGATGAGGAGAGATGATATGGGGGTGATGAGGAGAGATGATATGGGGGTGATGAGGAGGAGAAATAACACGGGGTGATGAGGAGGAGAGATGACACGGGGTGATGAGAAGAGCTGATATGGGGGTGATGAGAAGAGCTGATATGGGGGTGATGAGGAGAGATGACACGGGGTGATGAGGAGAGATGATATGGGGGTGATGAGGAGAGATGATATGGGGGTGATGAGGAGAGATGATATGGGGGTGATGAGGAGGAGAAATAACACGGGGTGATGAGGAGGAGAGATGACACGGGGGTGATGAGAGATGACACGGGGTGATGAGAAGAGCTGATATGGGGGTGATGAGGAAGAGATGATACGGGTGATGAGGAGAGATGATATGGGGTGATGAGGAGAGATGATATGGGGTGATGAGGAGAGATGATATGGGGTGATGAGGAAGAATGATATGGGGTGATGAGGAGAGATGATATGGGGGTGATGAGGAGAGATGATATGGTGATGAGGAGAGATGACATGGGTGATGAGGAGAGATGACACGGGGATGATGAGGAGAGATGACACGGGTGATGAGGAGGAGAGATGACACGGGTGATGAGGAGGAGAGATGATATGGGGGTGATGAGAGGAGGAGAGATGATATGGGGGTGATGAGGAGAGATGATATGGGGGTGATGAGGAGAGATGATATGGGGGTGATGAGGAGGAGAGATGACACGGGGTGATGAGGAGAGATGATATGGGTGTGATGAGAGAGATAACACGCGGGGTGATGAGGAGAGATGATATGGGGGTGATGAGGAGGAGAGATGACACGGGGTGATGAGGAGAGATGACACGGGTGATGAGGAGGAGAGCTGATATGGGGGTGATGAGGAGGAGAGATGATGATAGGGGGTGATGAGGAGGAGAGATGATATGGGGGGATGAGGAGGAGAGATGATATGGGGGGTGATTGAGGAGGAGAGATGATATGGGGGGATGAGGAGGAGAGATGATAGGGGGTGATGAGGAGAGTGACGTGGGGTGATGAGGAGAGATGATGATGGAGGGTGATGAGAGTGACGTGGGGTGATGGAGAGATGATATGGGGTGATGAGGAGAGATGATATGGGGGTGATGAGGAGAGATGACAGGGGGTGATGAGGAGAGATGACACAGGTGATGAGGAGAGATGATATGGGGTGATGAGGAGAGATGATATGGGGGTGATGAGGAGAGATGACACGGGGTGATGAGGAGAGATGACACGGGGTGATGAGGAGGAGAGATGACACGGGGGTGATGAGGAGGAGAGATGACACGGGGGTGATGAGGAGGAGAGATGACACGGGGTGATGAGGAGGAGAGATGACACGGGGTGATGAGGAGGAGAGATGACACGGGGGTGATGAGGAGGAGAGATGACACAGGGGTGATGAGGAGGAGAGATGACACGGGGGTGATGAGGAGGAGAGATGACACGGGGGTGATGAGGAGGAGAGATGACACGGGGGTGATGAGGAGGAGAGATGACACGGGGGTGATGAGGAGAGAGATGATATGGGGTGATGAGAGAGAGATGATATGGGGGTGATGAGGAGGAGAGATGATGGGGGGTGATGAGGAGGAGAGATGATATGGGGTGATGATGGGGAGGAGAGATGATATGGGGGTGATGAGGAGGAGAGATGACACGGGGGTGATGAGGAGAGATGACACGGGGGTGATGAGGCGAGTTGACATGGGGTGATGAGAGATGATATGGGGTGATGAGGAGAGATGCATGGGGTGAGGAGGAGAGATGATGGGGATGGGAGGGGGGGTGATGAGGAGAGATGACACGGGGTGATGAGATGATATGGGGTGATGAGGAGAGATGACACGGGGTGATGAGGAGAGATGATATGGGGGTGATGAGAGATGACACGGGGGTGATGAGGAGGAGAGATGACACGGGGTGATGAGGAGGAGAGATGACACGGGGGTGATGAGGAGGAGAGATGACACGGGGGTGATGAGGAGGAGAGATGACACGGGTGATGAGGAGGAGAGATATGGGTTGATGAGGAGGAGAGATGATATGGGGGTGATGAGGAGAGATGACACGGGGTGATGAGAGATGATATATGGGGTGATGAGGAGAGATGACACGGGGGTGATGAGGAGAGATGATATGGTGATGAGAGATGACACGGGGGTGATGAGGAGGAGAGATGACACGGGGTGGGGATGAGGAGGAGAGATGACACGGGGTGATGAGGAGGAGAGATGACACGGGACACGGGGTGATGAGGAGGAGAGATGACACGGACGTGGGGTGATGAGGAGGAGAGATATGGGGGTGATGAGGAGGAGAGATGATATGGGGGTGATGAGGAGGAGAGATGATATGGGGGTGATGAGGAGGAGAGATGATATGGGGGTGATGAGGAGGAGAGATGATATGGGGGTGATGAGGAGGAGAGATGACACGGGGTGATTGAGGGAGAGATGACCGGGGGTGATGAGGAGGAGAGATGACACGGTGATGAGGAGAGTTGACACGGGGTGATGAGGGGTGATGAGAGATGATATGGGGGTGATGAGGAGAGATGACACTGGGTGATGAGAGATGATATGGGGGTGATGAGGAGAGATGACACGGGGTGATGAGGAGAGATGACACGGGGGTGATGAGGAGAGATGACACGGGGGTGATGAGGAGGAGAGATGACACAGTGGGGTGATGAGGAGGAGAGATGACACGGGGGTGATGAGGAGAGATGACACGACGGGTGATGAGGAGGAGAGATGACATGGGGGTGATGATGAGGAGAGATGACACGGGGGTGATGAGGAGGAGAGATGATACAGGGGTGATGAGGAGAGACGATACGGGGGTGATGAGGAGAGAGACGACACGGGGTGATGAGAGAGACGACACGGGGGTGATGAGGAGGGGAGATGACACGGGGTTATGAGGAGGGGAGATTACACGGGGGGTTATGAGGAGGGGAGATTACACGGGGGGGTTGTTAAGGAGGGGAGATTACACGGGGGGTTGATAAAGAGGGGAGATTACACGGGGGTTGATAAGGAGGGGAGATTACACGGGGGTGGTTGATAAGGAAGGGAGATTACACGGGGGTGGTTGATAAGGAAGGGAGATGACACAGGGGGTTGATAAGGAGGGGAGATTACACGGGGGGGGGGGGGGTTGATGAGGAACACCCGCAAAGAATAGTGCTGCTTGGGAGCACGTCAGAAACAGACTGCCACTCGCTTTGCTTCTTAAATAGTGGAGGGTAAGGGTTAATGAGACTCAGATGCTATTGATAATTGGTCCCACCTCCTATGGGGGTGTCCAAACTTAACATGGGACAATTCTCAATATAGAGGGGGGCCGTGAATATTAAAATTACCTGAACAGAAAGGACCTCACTCATTGGATCAATAGGCTGATCCATCAGTAAGGGAGGGAGCGCCGAATCCTACAGCACAGATCTTTCTTATTGCTATCAACACGTCACCAAAGAGACTCATATTACTCTTTTGAAAGTTGCTAAATGACCCATATTACTCTTTTGTGTCATTGGTTCCTCATTAGCAAATACATAATTGTCAAGAGTGTACAGGCTAAGATTCACACATCATGATACAAACTGACGCACCAGTGCAGATACCGAGATCAGTTATGGATGGATAGATAAACACCGCACCAATTCCAGCAGATATAGAGTACATGGACAATCTACAGACTAGGAAAACCTTAAAGGGATATCTTATATAAGTTGCTAAATGACCCATATTACTCTTTTGTATCAATGGTCCCTCCTTAGCAAATACATAATTGTCAAAAGCGTACAGGCTAAGATTCACACAACCTGTTGAAACTAGCATAGTTCTTTATCCTGTTCACGCGTTAATACAAAGGCTGCTGCTTCATCAATTTACACTCCAAATATATATTTAATGTACAAACGAGGTGAAGGTGAAACCTTCATTAGTCCTTTAGGATATAAGGTTTTAAGGGTGAAAATCCAGTAGGCTTCTCTCTGTTGGAGTTTGTTATTGAGGTTCCCACCTCTATCACCAATTCAAATTTTTTCCAGCCCCAGAAAGTGTATACCATCTGAGCTGTTCTCATGATATTGTAACGTTGGGGGCTTCCAGCCTTTCCAGTGTGCTTGACGGCAGCATGTCTGATGCTGCTCGCTCACCAACGCCCGGTTTAAATTGAAACAGGCAGGGAGGTGGCTGCATGAGGTGCAGCTTGTGAGGGTGGCGCGGTCTGGTGAAGGTCTTTTAAAAACCAACAGTTCCTTCTAAGCAGTGCCAGATCGTGGTTATCCATACCTGAGCTCCTTGTACCTGAATTCTCTCGTGATTTAACCTGTTATTGACCACTGCTTGTTTTCTGACTATTCTGCCTTCTGTTGCCCTAGACTATTTCCTTGTACTATGCTTCTGCACTGATATCAACCCGGCTATTCCATTTGACTATTCTATACTCTGTATTCCTGATTCTGGCTCGTCTGACTACCCCCGTGTTGCTGACCTGGTTTTGTATTACGACATTGTCTTTGATTAACCCTTTCTGTCTAGCTAGTATACCTGGCCAAGTCTAAGGACCAGACAGTTAGGGATTCTTCTACGGCTACCCTGTTGGTAGCTTTTGGGCTCTGTGGAGTGTTGGGCTTTAAGGACTGCGTGGTGGGATCCGGGAACCGTGACAGATATATTCTCAGGTGACGAGAGACTGATGTCTCTCCAGAGTACCTTACAGATCTCAAATGTTCCAGAATTCTTAATTTAAATTTTCGGATTGTTTTGCCAACATAAAGTTGGCCACATGGACATTTCAATAGGTAGACCAACCCTTGTGTTTTACAGTTAAACCAATCTTTGACCTCACATGTCTGCTGTTGGAGTGAATCTTGAAAACAAGTAGATGGTTTAAGGATGAATTTGCATGCTGTGCAATTCATGCAACAATGGGTGCCCGCTTTCAACCTTGGCAACGAATTGCCTGGTTGTGTTGGTCTGATGAAAGATGGCTATGGCACAGGGAGGTTTTAATATTTGGGCCTCGTCGATAAGTACATGAAGCCCCGGGGTCAATACCCCTAATAAATCTGGGTCACCCTGTAAAATTGGCCAAAATGTGTTTACAATCTCCCTTATTTCTGAGTTAGCATTATCATAATTCCCAATCAGTCTGAGGCTAGTGTCGGAGGCTGGGCGCTTATCTTGTAATAGATCATTTCTATTTTCTCCTAGGGCTCAATGGTATGCCCTCTTCAAGATACTAGGAGGGTAACCTTTTTCGCGGAACCTAGTTCTTAAAAGTCCAGCTTGTTTGATAAACTCGTCCAAGCTGGAACAATTCCTCCTCAGTCTCAAGTATTGCCCTATGGGAATGCCTGCCTTCAGGGGTTCAGGATGAAAACTTTCTCAGTGTTACAGGCTATTGCTAGCCATGGGTTTACGATATATCATAGTGGCAAATGATCATGATTTTTTGTGATTGTTAGATCCAAGAAATTCAGAGTAGTATCTTGAACTGCAAATTCAAATCATTCAAGTTCAGTAATTCGCAGAACTCGCCAAATTCCTCCCGATTGCCAAGCCAAGTTACAAGAATATCATCTATATAGCGTCTCCAAAGATGTATTTTGGAGGTAAAGTGTAAAAGCGTATCTTGGAACATGTAATTTTGTTCCCACAAACACAGATATAAATTAGCATATGATGGAGCACTAGACGTGCCCATTGCTCTCCCACGCGCTTGCAAGTAATATTTCCCATTAAAAAGAAAAACTTTTTATGTGTCAACACAAATTCCAAAAGTCCTAACAGGCAGCTCTTTCGTTCAGTGGACAACATGGTTTTAGTATCAAGGAAGTATTTAGTGTGTTGAAGACCCTGATCATGGGGAATAGAACTATACAAGCTCTCCACATCAAGACTACAGAGGAGGGCTTCAGGAGGAACATTCTGATGATTCAGTGTATCTCGTAAATACGAGGGTAGATCTTTGACCAACGGTTTCAGACATTGATGTTTATGTTAGATTATTATTTCCCGAAAGAATTGGTCTTCCCGGGGGATCTACTCTATTTTTGTGAACCTTGGGAAGGCAGTAAAAAGTTGCCACCGTAGGTACAACAGGTAAGGGTGATCTTTTCTCTTTTGCACTTATTAAACCATCATCGCAACCCTTCTGTAGTAGATCATTCAGTTCTCGATAAAATCTTAGGTTGGGGTTTTGGGAAAGTAATTGGTAAGTTGTAGGGTCATGAAGTATCCATTCAGCCATTTGGATATAATGCTGACGGTCTATAAGGACCACATTCCCACCTTTTTATCAGAAGGTTTAATAACTAAGGACTCATTTCTATGTAGCTCATTGAGCGCCACAGTCTCTTTAGTAGAAAGATTTATTTTGTAACGAAAATGTTTATCTTTCAATTGGATAGCATCAACAACAGTATTGACGAATATTTCAATACTAGGATAATCGCCAATCGTTGGAGTAAAGGTACTTGGCATGTTAAACTTAACATCCTGTAAAGGACCGCTAGGGTCACTTTCTTCCAGTAGGGACACCATAGCGTCAATGGTTGCCAGTTCCTGTTCGGTCAGATTCAATTCTACTGCCTTCTTTCATTTGAGGTTAGTATGGAATTTATAAAGAGCTAGTTTCCAAGTGAATAGATTAATATCTTTCGCCCATATAAATTTATTCAGGTTGGGGATGGGAACAAATGATAAACCTTTCCTAAACAAAGAAAGATGTAATTGTGTCAGACTGAGGATAGATTTATTACCTCAAAAGAATCAACATTACTCATTTCCCTCTCCCTCCTTGTAAAGCTCATTTCCCCTTGCCTCTCGAAGGTGGTTGTGTGGTGTGGGGGACCTGGTCTAAAAAAGAAACCCCTCTCCTCTTTAAAATACCTCTGGCTTGTGGAGGAGATCGACGTGATTGATCGTATTCCAAATCCGAAGTCTTGTACTCAGATGAGGTGATAAGGAGGGTAGATGATACGGGGGTGATAAGGAGGGGATATGATGGGGGTGATAAGCAGGGGACCTGACACAGTGGTTGATAAGGAGGGGAGATGACACGGGGTGACAAGGAAGAGAGATGACACGCGAGTGATGAGGGGAGATGACACTGGGGGTGATGAGATGACACTGGGAGTGATGAGGGGATATGATGGAGGGGATATGATGGGGGTGATAAGGAGGGGATATGGGGGGTGATGAGGGGATATGGGGGGTGATGAGGGGATATGGGAGGTGATGAGGGGATATGGGGGGTGATGAGGGGATATGGGGGGTGATGAGGGGATATGATGGGGGTGATAAGGAGGGGATATGATGGGGGTGATAAGCAGGGGACCTGACACGGTGGTTGATAAGGAGGGGAGATGACACGGGGTGACAAGGAAGAGAGATGACACGGGAGTGATGAGGGGAGATGACACTGGGAGTGATGAGGGGATATGATGGAGGGGATATGATGGGGGGTGATGAGGGGATATGGGGGGTGATAAGGAGGGGATGTGATGGGGGGGGATAAGGAGGGGATATGATGGGGGTGATAAGGAGGGGATATAA
This sequence comes from Leptobrachium leishanense, assembly GCA_009667805.1. Classification (NCBI taxonomy): domain Eukaryota; kingdom Metazoa; phylum Chordata; class Amphibia; order Anura; family Megophryidae; genus Leptobrachium; species Leptobrachium leishanense. The sequence goes on from CM019068.1 coordinate 179,091,294, forward strand.
TGGGGGTGATAAGGAGGATGTGATGGGGGGTGATAAGGAGGGTATGTGATGGGGGGGTGATAAGGAGGGGATATAATGGGGGTGATAAGGAGGATGTGATGGGGTGATGAGGGTATGTGATGGGGGGTGATAAGGAGGGGATGTGATGGGGGTGATAAGGAGGGATGTGATGGGGGGTGATAAGGAGGGGATATGATGGGGGTGATAAGGAGGGGATATGATGGGGTGATAAGGAGGGGATATGATGGGGGTGATAAGGAGGGGATATGATGGGGGGTGATAAGGAGGGGATATGATGGGGGTGATAAGGAAGGGACCTGACACGGTGGTTGATAAGGAGGGGATATAATGGGGGTGATAAGGAGGGGCTATGATGGGGGGTGATAAGGAGGGGACCTGACACGGTGGTTGATAAGGAGGGGATATGATGGGGGGTGATAAGGAGGGGAGATGACACGGGGGTGATAGGGAGGGGAGATGACACGGGGGGATGATAAGGAGGAAAGCTGACACGGGAGTGATAAGGAGGGAAGATGACACCAGGAGTGATAAGGAGGGGAGATGATGGGGGAGGTGATAAGGATGGGAGATGATGGGGGAGGTGATAAGGAGAGGTGATGGGGTGATAAGGAGGGGAGACGACACGGGTAATAAGGAGGGGACATGACATGGGGGTTGATAAGTAAGGGATATGACACATGGGGTGATAAGGAGGGGAGATGACACGGGCGCTTGATATGGAGGGGATATGACACGGGCGCTTGATATGGAGGGGATATGACACGGGGGTTGATAAGGAGGGGATATGAATGTGAATGTGTCAATCTAAGATACTTCAATATATACAGATACCAAGAGGCAGTGGCAGGGTGCAGCCATAGTGTCAGCAATAGATAGGCGAGCCCTGGGACCTGTATAGCCTATAAACCGGTACACGAAGAAAGGCAAGAAGACAGATGGAAACACACCTTGAGGTGTCAGTGGGTATAGGGGGCAAGAGGAAAGCTGATATATCATTAATAATTGCCCGTATGACACAAAGAGAGAGCAGTAATCAAGTTTTCAATTTTTATTTGTAAAGTATTTTGCCCGGAAGGATACATTGAGATTTCTCTCGTTTTCAAGTGTGTCCTGGAGTATGAAATTAACATATTCCTGATCTGATCTGCGAGCGTCAGCAGTGACACAGTAAGAAAGTGCCTCAATGAAGACACATGTCGCTAAAGGTATACAAATGAGCAGATTCGAAGAAATACACACGGAGTCCAAGCCTTTTACACCCTACGCATTTCGCTGCCATTGCAGCTTCTTCAGGAGCGGATTATATCATATAAGTGTAGAGTACGATAGAAGCTGTAGAGAGTATCGAGGTGCCTGACCTGAGCCTGAACGTGGGAGAGGTGTGTTCGCACAGCCAGGCTTTTTGCCGTGGAATTTAACATGGTTTTACAGAATCCATATTCTTTTTTCTCTGCAGAGCTTTCTTAACATAAATTATCAATACGACGACTCTGACACATCCTGGAGGCGTGTCAGGTTCAAGAACATTACGGACCATCCCCGGAGCGTCTGGGCTGCCCTGTGACGATGAACCGGAGTCAGACCACCGAAAAGATTCTGGATTTCACCCTGGAGATAATATACCTTCTGACAGGAGAGGTGAGGGATCGGGGGGTGTCAACTCTCTGAGGGTCGTAAGGAAGCCACAATGTCCATTTTGGTCATTAGAAAGCCATAGGAGAAAGAAATGGCTTTCTGTAAACTGCAGAACCCTGACGTATGCTCTGTGACACAACAAAGGAATGGGATGAGGGACAGTCAGGGCATTAACCACATGTATAGGAGAACGCCGTGAACATCTTGGAATAGGCTGGTCTTCCGGTGAGTCCCTGCTCAGGTCTCATAGACTGTCAAGCTTTCACGGGCCAGAGTAGGCTAAACGAAGCTCATCCCTGCCTGGTGGGGTATTTATTTTTTGGATTATTTCAATAAAGGCTAGGTTATAATCTAGTATCCCCACGCTCGTACAGCTCCGATTGGTGCCCGTGATCATCCGTTATCTATCCATCATGTCTGAATCTACAGGATTATATTTTCATGAAGAAGAATGAAGAGCGTGTCTTGCAAAGCCGAGGTCTCCACGTTTCAGGGACGTTCTCCAGGACCCAGAGTCCCAACAGGTGTCTCCCACGTCACACACTTGTTCAGGAAAGAAACCATGACCAGAAGATTCTCAAACTGACCAACAAGATCGTCCACCTACTGACTGGAGAGGTGAGGCTGCCGGGAATGGGACATTATACGCCAACACCAAGGCATGTGTCTGGATGGTGACTGTGTCATTGAGTGTGTCACACATTCCTGTACGGAGTGACGGTGACACTTTTTCTTCTCCGTAGGTGTGGGAGTATTTGGAAGGACAGGGGGACCTGTACAAGGACACGATGATTGAGTCTCTTCAGCCTCTCAGCTCACTGGGTAAGAAGCACACCGCTAAAAGATAAAAATCATAGACAAAACAGACAAAAATGTTTGTACAGTCCATTTGCAGAGGTTTTTATGGCTCCCTTTCCTTGGATTATTGATTTTACAGAGTTCAACAAACATGTTAGGATCAAGGAAGTGTTATGGCCCAGAATATTGGCCAATTAGGTACAGGTTTGGAAGCGTTCCATATAGGGCACCGAGAGCCACAAATAACAAGTGATGCGAATTTATCCCCTCAAGCTCGCTATATCCATAATCTTCATCCGTAAACTGTATACACGGACTTAAGTAATTTTTAGGTACTACTAGATAACTGGCTTAGTTGGTTTTGTTACTTAACCTTGCTTATATATCGTATGGTATCCTCCAATGACGTTTTGATGTCCAATCTGTCCTCCCAGACATAGGGTGATCCTTATTCCTTCATACAACGATACCAGTGTTCAAACCAGGTGCTCATGGCGTTGCCATGCGTAAATTTCCAAGCAAATTCTAACAATATTATCCTCCAGTCATATGTCCCCCAGATCCAGGATGATTCTTATTCACCCAAAGGATGTGTACTTCTGGGTCAACCATGTGCCCATGGCTGTGCCATGCTTATCTATTGAAGCAGGTTATCCTCCAGTCATATATTGCCTAGATGTAGGACGGATAATTCTTAATCATCCACAAAACTATTAGTATACCAGTGGGCAAACCAGGTGCCCATGGCCGTGCCAATCCGTACCTGTCGCAGCAAATCCTAAAAAGATTCTCCTCCTATTTTATAAACCCCAGCCATAGGCTGAAATTTACTTGTCCATTAAAGGGTTAACATACTTATGGGCTAGTCAAGTGCCTGTGGCAACACTATGCTTACCTTTTGTAACACAACATAAGTTTATCCTCCAGACACAGGATGATTTTTATTCGTATATATAAAATAGTTAGGATACCAGTGGACAAACCAGATGCCCATGGCTATTCCCATCCATACCTTTCCAACCAAGTTGTAAAAGGATTATCCTCCAACAGAAGTAGGATGAATCTCACCCATTAAGGATTAGTGTATTTATAGGCTAACCAGATGCCCATAGCCGTGCCATTTCCGTACACAATGACAAGTGTTCTCCTCATACTAAGGAGAATTTCCATTCTGTTTTCAAAAACCTATAGTTTCTCTTTGAGGCATTATCTTTGCAAAATGTGTAATTAATAACCATGCAGGGGCTTAAGTATTGAAGTACAGAACTAGGATTATTTTGTCATGTTCTTTTATTGAAATCGTCTAATTGAAGTAATATCTCTTTCCACCAGATGAACCAGTGGGAAAAAATGTGTTTGATGGGTTCCAGAACCCCATCTCCGCAGCAGACCGTTTAAATGAAAACGAAAGTTATGTCATAAATCATCTGAGGGCAGGCAAAGCCGTGACCCAGAAGAAAAAATGTGTGGTGGAGGTCATCGAAGATTCCTTGTCCTCTGAAGATGGACTCGGCTTGCCTCTGTCTTTGGATTATCAATCGACCCCTCTCAAAGAGGAATCCGTGCCATGTCGGGAGGATTACAATGCCGACACAGATGTTTATACGTCGACCGATCCCTCTGAAACAGAATATCCATCTGTCCTTATTAAGGAGGAACCAGGTTCCCGTGAAGAAGAACTTCTTACAGACAATTACATTTACTCCCCCGCTGGACAGGCAGAGTTCTCATCCAGTCAAATTAAGGAGGAATCGGCGCCTGGTGAAGAAGGAAACCTCATAGGTGCTGACCTTTATAACCGATCGGAATGCCCGTTTCCTATTGGAGAATACAGCAGGGCTGACCCGGTGGAGGAAAGGATCTTGTCCATATTTACATGTAGTTATTGTGGAAAGCGTTTTAGCAGTAAGTCTATTCATGACATCCATGTGAGGACACACACTGCAGACAGCGTATACAATCGCTCTGAGTACAACAACCGCGTCACCAGCAATCGAGATCTTCGGAAACAAACGTTTTATAACGGAAAGAAGCTGGCGTGTACGGAATGCGGTAAAAAATTCAGTCACAAGTCCGGCCTCAATGCCCATTACCGGTGTCACACCGGCATCAAACCATTCCCCTGCTCCGAATGTGGGGCGGCCTTCACCCAGAAGTCCAACCTCATCAGACATATGCGGACGCACACCGGCGAGAAGCCATTCTCCTGCTCAGACTGCGGGAAATCGTTCACGCGGAAATCTGAACTTCTCCGACACCAGAGAGCCCACACAGGAGAGAAACCTTTTGCGTGCTCCGAATGCGGCAAGTGTTTCTCCCAGAAGCCGGCACTCGTCAAGCACCGGAGGATACATGCCGGCGCCAGACCATTCACCTGTTTTCTGTGTGGGAAAAGCTTCGCCCAGAAATCGGATCTGGTTTCACATCAGCGAATTCACACAGGATGAAAAAAAAGAAACAGGAACTGTATTATACAAGAATTATGGCTTCACCGGCGAGTAGCTTCTCAGGGAAAAATCAAATGACTCCTGCTTGGACGTGTGAAATGTTTTGGATGTTGGCGCCTCCTAAAGACACTTTGTTGTATATTTTAACAGTGTGTCGTTTTTTTTCTCGTCTGATTTAAACATTTTGTAAAAGTTGAAATATATAACCTGGATCGGCGCAAACAATGCTCTCTGGGGTCCTGGAATCTCACATATATGTGGAAGAAAATAGAAAACAATAATTGTGCAATACAGTGAGTATTTAGGAGTGTTATATAATTCAGGTAATTGTCCCACTCACAAGAGTAGAGCCCAATCACTGGCTCTGAGTGGGTCCAGACCTGTGGGTATATTGTCTTCGAATTTCTTAGGTGACCCCCCACCTTGTCAAGGATATGCTGTCCAAGACCATGTAATAAAAGAAGAAAAAACACACTCCTTGTGCAGATCTACAGGATTCTTAGTATGGTGTGCTAGAGATTTTCTACTCACATTTTAACTCTAGAATGCAGGCTCATGAGTTTTTTTAGATCGAGGAAACTCAAAGGAAAAGCTTACGTATTTTCAAAGGTTTTCCTTTGAGTTTCCTCGATCTAAAAAAACTCATGAGCCTGCATTCTAGAGTTAAAATGTGAGTAGAAAATCTCTAGCACACCATACTAAGAATCCTGTAGATCTGCACAAGGAGTGTGTTTTTTCTTCTTTTATTACATGGTCTTGGACAGCATATCCTTGACAAGGTGGGGGTCACCTAAGAAATTCGAAGACAATATACCCACAGGCCTGGACCCACTCAGAGCCAGTGATTGGGCTCTACTCTTGTGAGTGGGACAATTACCTGAATTATATAACACTCCTAAATACTCACTGTATTGCACAATTATTGTTTTCTATTTTCTTCCATATATATGTGAGATTCCAGGACCCCAGAGAGCATTGTTTGCGCCGATCCAGGTTATATATTTCAAATCTTGTGTGTATTGGTAGAGGGGAAACCACTATATCCTGGTATTGGCTATCTGGGGTGCCGTGGTGGTGGACACATATTGTGTGGCGCTGTACCATTTTTTTTGTATAAATTTTGTAAACGTTACTCATTGAGTCTAAAACTGATCTCTTGTTAATCAGGGAAGTGAAGCAGAGCAGCAGGCTACTCCCCACATGCTTCACGTTCTCACTCCTACCCTGAAATTACTAATTTTCCTTTGAAAGAATAAAGCGGCCATCGTATTGTTTTTGTTTGGGACATCGTTAAAACATGGTAAGACTGAAAGAGGATTCCTCTCCACCTGATACAGCCATCCCTGTCTCAGCCTCACGTTTAACGTCAAAAATGTGATCATTCATACAGAAAATCCTCTCTATGGTTACAATGTTGTAATAAAAAATCCATATATATGTATGTATATTTTTAACGTGGGTTTTGGTAGCAAACGACATCCACCTTGATTCTAATGACATTTTAAAGGGACGATCTTTTGCATTATGACTCTTTGATGAGGGCAGTGCTGGGAGGCAGGTGACTCGCCAACTCTCCCTGCCCCTCCTTGCTCTACAGCTTATCACTGTAATTGACTGCACGCAGCCCGTCTGCACCCAAATGCGTGATTGGCCACAGGGAATGGGAGATGGGGGGGTCGGCCTGGGGCAGTGGCGGAAGTACCAGGGTCGCAGTTGCGACCGGGCCCTGGCATTCTGCCACTGGAGGGGGGCCCGGCGCAGCCCGCCAGATTCCGGCAATCAGCGCCGGAATCTGGGAGCCGCGCGCTGGCCGTCCCTCTCCCTGCGAGCGGCCACTGACATGCAGCTTGGCCGCTCACGTGGGATAGGAACCACCTGACCAGCGCACGAGATCCTCTCGCGAGACCTCTGCGCTGATCAGGTGGTTTCCGGCGAGCGGCCAAGACGCATGTTTCCAGCGGCCGCTCGCCTCGGAGAAGAAGCTGCATCGCCGGCGGAGGTAAGAGCTGGGGGACGGGGACCCAAATACCCATGAGAGCTGGGGGCCCTTATACCCATGAGCTGGGGGGCCCTTATACCCATGAGCTGGGGGGCCCTTATACCCATGAGCTGGGGGGCATACCCATATGAGAGTTGGGGGGCATATCCATGAGCTGGGGGGCATACCCATGAGCTGGGGGGCATATCCATGAGCTGGGGGGCATATCCATGAGCTGGGGCAAATCCATGTGTGAGCTGGGGAAAATCCATGTGTGAGCTGGGGCAAATCCATGTGTGAGCTGGGGCATATCCATGTGTGAGCTGGGGCAAATCCATGTGTGAGCTGGGGCATATCCATGTGTGAGCTGGGGCAAATCCATGTGTGAGCTGGGGCATATCCATGTGTGAGCTGGGGCATATCCATGTGTGAGCTGGGGCATATCCATGTGTGAGCTGGGGCATATCCATGTGTGAGCTGGGGCAAATCCATGTGTGAGCTGGGGCAAATCCATGAGCTGGGGCAGTATGAATATATATATATATCGGGGGGGATATACATGTGAGCTGGGGGCATTTTTATATGGTCTGTTCTTATTGGAAAGCGTCACATGACATTAAAGAAAAGTATCGGTACTCGGTATCGGTGAGTACTTTTAAAAAGTATCGGTACTCGTACTTGGTCTTAAAGTGGTATTGGTGCATCCCTAGGCAATACTATCTTTGTTTTATTTTGCAGTGAAAAATAAGTAAAAATACATAGATTTTTTTTGGGGGGGGGCCTTCATGGATTCTTGCACCGGGGCCCTCAGGTTTCTAGTTACGCCACTGGCCTGGGGAGTTGCTGTAGAGCCGTGGGTATGCTATGCCCACCCTCAGCATACAGGCTCACCTGCTGTCAGAATAGCAAAGCACGCCGGGCGGCGTCAAGGGGTTAAAGTACATTTTAGTAAATCCAGTTTGCAATTGAAACGGTTTACTTTCTGCCTACAAGGAGTTAAACCTGGTTTTCCACAGCTGCTGACTTCGCACAGGTTCAAGGTGGGTTGGGATGAAAAATATCCTACTGGACTGGAGGTGTAGGATTGAGATCAGCTGCCAGAGGCAGACAGGAGGCTGGACTGCAGAACACAAAAAACTGCTCTTACTAAAAATGGAAAATATTTAGATATTTGTCCCATTTTTATCTCATAATTTAGAAGGAATCATGATGCATTCAGAAAATATTTAGGAAACAACTAGTCTGTACCAGAATATCCCGATAATCGTTATTAATTTTCTTTCATTCATTTACAATCTATAAGAGTTTCAAGAATTAACCTTTTCTTATGTTGAGCACATCCCAGGACTTGCTGGAAGGGACCACTAGCTGGCCGCACAACCACGATAATAGCACTCACACAGAACAAATCGGCGGACTCTTTGTGTGCCGGTAGTCACTTGAGACTTGCAGGGTTATTCAGAGAGAGGTGAAAAGCAGGAGAATGGAAAAATCTAGGCCAACATAGCCAAACCAGAAAAATTCTCCCATTTATCTCACTTTCCAAATCGGCTATTTTGACCTAGGATTTTCCATTCTCCAGCCATTTTCCTACTTTTCACCTCTCTGAATAACCCTGTTGGTGTTTATGGACCTAAACATGCTTTTGGAAGATTAGGAATGAGGGTTTTGGTGGGCTGATATTTCATATTGTACCCCATCCCTCTCCTATGTTAAGGTCACACTGTTTTCTGTGCCCTGAGGTCTGTATTGTTATTCGATGACATATTTATTGTAGTGTCATGTTGCATATGCTGTTTCCCTTATTTCTAACGTGTACTTAATGGTTCCTTTATAATACCGCAGTGGTTCTGTGCTCCCATCTAACCACCGAGATCTGAATTAAACCAGATATGACACCTCCCCAGGACCTTGTGGAAACCAGTTCTGTAATCACTGCCATGTGAGGGAGGGCATTGCCTTTCTTTATCGAATATGCCAATGCTTGTGGGTGGGTGGAGTTATTCATTATAGTAATACTGGGGCATGGTTTATGTTGTTGTTCTTCCCATCCCCTGCGTGTGTGTTGTCCCATTTTTAAACTCAAAGCTAGTCTAGGTTCACCTTGCAAAAGGAGCTTATTGACAGCGTGGGTTTGGTCCAGAATCCGCACTCCTTCCGGATACTGATGGTGAGGAGAGCCTTTCTGCCCAGGGATGCACATCCAGGATACCAATCCCCGTAACACATTTAAACTGGTTTACTTAGAGCAAGATGGCATGATTTGCTACACCTCATATGAGCCAATGGGGACAATCCAGAGTTTTTCTTGAGGGCTGTCTCATTTTTAAAGAATCTGTGGGCCACCCCAGCCTCCCAGTTTTATCAAGCTGAACTTCTTTCTGTGGGGTTGTCTGAAATACAAGTACAATGTAACAAGCCCCGCACGATGGACTCCTTAATAGATAACATAAACGCTCCCTTAAGACCTTCCTATTCAGGCAAGCCTACCACCCGACGCACTGATACACCTCACTGCCCCAACCAGTCCATCACTCTCACCTTGCAGCCCATCACTCTCACCTTGCAGTCCTCTCCTCCTGTTTCCAGCCCCAACCCTTCTAGATTGTGAGTTCCCACGGGAATAGGGCCCTCGTTTCCTCCTGTACTGGTTTATCAAATGTTGTTCATTCTGTGTATTGTAACCCTGTCTATATTGTGCCCATTGTTCAGCGCTGTGGAATATGTTGGCGCTATATAAAGTATAATAATAATAATAATATTAGGCATGAGATCCAAAACATTGATGATGCAACAGTGAGACATGTTAGCCACAATGTGCAGCACCTGTGCTCAACATAAGAGGAGGTATGTTTCCCGAAACTCTTATATTTTCCGTTCATTTAACATCTGTAACAAAAACCTTGGGTTCTGGAATATAATATATATATATATATATATCACTCTGTAGGTGGGCCATTGTCATCCTGTTCGTTTGGGGGGGGGGGGTCCATATGGCTTTTTTTGCAGTCACACCGCTTGTCAAGAGCGATGTACAATTGAGAGTTTTGTTTATCCACAGGCATGATATCAGTCCTGCTTTAAACATGCAAGTGTGATTTTGAGAGCTAAATGTATTTATTTTTTCATTGTTTTTCAATCTTCTCTAACCTGAAATGTGAAGAAACGCTGAAAGAAAGAAAAAAGAAATGAGGATCGGAAATTCCATAAATGGGAAACCCTGAAATCACGAACCAAGATTTACTGACATTCGAATCTCAGTAAGTCTCACTCACGGGGTGTGAAGACGGCAGTGCCAGGCGCTGCAACCTTTTAAGTAAAGGCTGTGAGGTCTAGTCAAGGGACATCGCAGCCAACGCGCACCTGGACGACACAGGAGCACTTAAAAAAAACGGATTAGCGGGACCCTCGTCTGCATCCTTCATACAGTCTTGGAAAATATAGAGGTGATATTCAACCTCTCTCCATGCAGTACGTTTTGGAAACCTGTCTGACGCTTGCTGCCCTGTGCCACAGACATGGAGCACGCAGGATTCTGTGGGGAGGGTCCGGACGCAGGGAAGGAGAGTGGTTACCATATAATGAGCCTCTTGAGGATGAGTAGAAGGGGAAAGGAATGAATATGGAGCTGAGTGACAGGTTGTTGCTCCTGCAGACAATACCTCCTCCCGTGTTCCTCCTGGGAATCCACTGATGCTTCATGTACACCCAGCAGGTTACCCAGAGATGGCTGCGGCCTCACATGCAGAAAGGGAGTGTGGCATTGGCGGCTAGGAGGAGTATCCAACCACTGGATCTGCAGAGAGATTACCTTAGATTGGTCTGGAGGCCATGTGGTGTCTAGGACCTGATTGGGAAGGTGCCCTGTTTGAATCTGTATAGGAAAATAAAGCTACCGGATTAGTACTCCATATTGGCAGATACGGAATATTAAAAGGACTCGGATTGTGAACACAAAAACCCTAAAAGTATCCTTTTAGCTGAGTAGATGGGCTCTCGATGGTGTCCAGCCATGATAAAAGAGCCAAATCTGCCCGTTTTAGCAGAGCAGACTGCTTTCCCCTTATCCCATGAATCGGGGGTCGGAAAGGCCATCACAAAGAGCAACAGAACCTGCATCTGCTCCGACATGCGTGTGATTGTGGTCACACGGAGTCAGCCAGGAGACCTCATTCAATGTCCCTGACAAACCCACTAGACCAACAAACCCACAGTGAAGGTTAAAATTCCCAGCCTGAGGACACTTTACTAATAAATACTAAGAATGGAATAAACCGTATTTTTAATATCAGAAATATCATTGAAAGTCATGGATGACAAGACATCAGACTTTTCCCAGTGTGTGTTTTCAGATGGTCATTCAGCTGTTTCCTGTACGCAAAGCCGATCCCGCAGTAATTGCACGCATGTGGCCTGTCCCCCGAGTGTGTCTGTCTGTGCCGGAGGAGGATGGAATTCTGATTGAAGCGCTTGCCGCAGTCGGGACAGGTGTACGGCTTCTCCCCCGTGTGGATTCTCTTGTGCCTAAAAACTTCCGATTTGGTCTTGAAGCCCTTCCCACAGTCGGGACACTCGAAGGGTTTCTCTCCCGTGTGAATTCGCTGGTGCGCGATGAAACCAGTCTTGTGCAAGAAGCTGTTGCCGCACACGGAGCAGACAAATGGCTTTTCCCCCGTGTGAATCTGCATGTGTCGGAGGAGGACAGATTTCTGGTTAAAACTTTTCCCGCACTGGGAGCACTCGAACGGCTTCTCTCCCGTGTGAATCTTCTTATGCCTGTCCAGATGCGACGGAGAAGGGAAACATTTATGGCATTCAGAGCACAAGAAGGGCTTATCGTCCAATTGAATCTGCTGTGGACAGTCGGATTCCGACTGAAGAGATTTCCCACTTTCCAAACTGGTGAGATATTTCTTTCTCCTGTGAAACGTCCCAGGTATTCCAGGATCCGCGTTACTTCCCAAAGCTTTCCAACCAGCAGCCTGGTGGTTTGTCTCCCAAGAGGAGCTCGTCCTTAGGGGAGTAAGAAAGGCAGAGGAATGATTTTCCTTCAAGCCCAAAAACACAAACTGACCCTGTTCCAAGGTCCCATAAATAATCGTGTCGGCTCCCGACTCACTGATGGAATGGTTTGTTTGTGGATGTTCACTGGGTGGATAAATGTCCGTTTCAATGAGTTTGTCTTCTTCACATGAGTCTGACTCCTCCTTGACATGTACAGTCACATGTTCTGCCTGTGCCTTGATATCCGTGAGGTTTCCTTCAGATGAACCGGTGTCATCCTTGATCTGAAAAGATATATGTTCTTGCTCTGTGTCTGTGATTTCTTCTACCTCACACATGGTGGATGCCTTCACGTGGTTCTTCATTTTGGCTCCACCACCAGGATTACTCGACGGTGAAGCTACAGGTCTTTTATTGGTCTGAAGGAGATGTTCTACTTTATCTATACCACCTGGAGACCCTTGGGATCCGTCGGGTCCAACTTCAGATATATCTGTGGATGAAGAACAGACAAATGTGGATCGATGCAAAGACAGTTAACGGGGGCTCAGAATTCCAGCTTGAAACCCACCCACCCGGCTTAAATGTTACTCAACACGAAGAACCAGAATATACATTGGATTTGGTCTGTGTGGGAATACAGGGCGCTTGTCATGTGCAGGACAGTGCTTATGAACATGGTGTATTTTGACCTTTTCCCTCTTCTTTCCCATATCTCTGGTTTCTCTCCATCACGAGGCAGTCGACATATAGGGAATGGGAGATACGAAACCTCTTCTGTGCACACAGAGGGCTTCCAAGTCTTATCTTGCCCCCCGTGCCGCAAAATTAAAATCAATTAGGAGTCACCTAGATGATGTGATTACCCTTATATACAATGCAAAATCTAGGAAGATTTGGACGAACATGTTGGTAAATGTCCACTTACTCAGGGAGTAGAAGGGCTGGTGGGTCTCCATCATGACGTCCTCATAGAGCTCCTTGTGTCGCTCCACATACTCCCACTCCTCCATGGAGAGATAGACAGTGACATCCTCACAGCGTATAGGAACCTGACACACACAATGACACAGTCACCATCCAGACACATGCCTTGGTGTTAGCGTATAATGTCCCATTCCCAGCAGCCTCACCTCTCCAGTCAGCAGACGCATGATCTGATTGCTCAGCTCCAGGATCTTCTGCTCGTTGTGTCTCTCGTGGATCAGCTGAGGTGGCGGAGGCTCCATGAAGGCTCCCTGGTTCCCGGAGGGTCCCTCTGAAACATGGGGACTGCTATTGTGCCTGACCTGACCACCGGATTTCTTCACAACAACATAATCCTACATTGAGAGTCACTAACACAGGTCACAGTGCAATGAGACACCCTGCCCACTAAAGGGTTAATGTCTACCCGTCCTCTGCTCATCCTCCCCACTTCTCTCCGACACACAGCTTTGCTGATGAAAAACTCTACAATCATGCTACCCCCTTGGAAAGGATGTTGTCCCATGGTCCCTCACCTCTCCAGTCACCAGGCAGATGATGTCGAGTGCCAGGTTTAGGATTTTTTTGGCCATGAGGTCCATTGTTTGATTGTTGGGGCCGTTGGATAGTCCAAGTACTCTGGAGCCCTTTGCAGAACTTCTTTGGATGTTTATTCACCAGGTCGTGCAGCGTCTGGCCTGAAAGCTCTGCTCAACTGGAAAATAAATTATATAATAAGGGGGGGTATCTAATACAGAACCAGCATCAGGGTCCCAGGTATTTGCCACTACAGTCCCAGGGTCTCCTATCACTATGTCACCTTTTCCTACGACATGTAACACCTCCAGCGTCTCCTGTCACTACATCTCTCTACCGTTGACATATAAACTCCCTTTTCCCAGGGTCCCATGTTGCTCTCGGTATGACCTATAACCCCCCAGTGTCTCATGTCATTAGCCCGAAGCTTCAAGCTCGCTGCCTTGGTGTCACTTTCGATTCTGACCTAACGTTCTCTCCCCACGTCCAGACAGTGACCAAATCCTGTAAAGATCAACTCAAGAACATTGCCCGCGTCCGCCCGTTTGTGACACAAGATATCGTGCAGGTGCTGATTCATGCTCTTGTCATTTCACAGCTTGTTTACTGCAACTCGCTCCTCACTGGCCCCAACTCCCGTATCGCCCCTTTGCAATCTGTAATGAATGCAGGGGCCAGGCTTATCTTTCTCACCAGAAGCACCTCTCGTACCTCCTGCCTCTGCCGGTCCCTCCATTGGCTTCCTGTACCTCCCCCCCTGCCGGTCCCTCCATTGGCTTCCTGTACCTCCCCCCTCTGCCGGTCCCTCCATTGGCTTCCTGTACCTCCCCCCTCTGCCGGTCCCTCCATTGGCTTCCTGTACCTCCCCCTTTGCCGGTCCCTCCATTAGCTTCCTGTACCTCCCCCCTCTGCCGGTCCCTCCACTGGCTTCCTGTACGTTCCAGGATACAGTTTAAAATACTGACGCTCACGTTCAAATAACTCAACCCCTCCTTACATGTCTTCGTTACTCTGCAAGCACGTCCCATCTAGACAACCCTGGTCGGCAGGCGATCACTGCCTGTACTCTGTCTACACCCCACTGCCAACTCTCGCCTCCAAGACTGTGGAATGACTTGCCTCACCCTATCAAACTCTCCCTTGACCTTCAGGCCTTCAAGAAATCCCTCAAAACCCATCTCTTCAGATTATTGTACCACATCACTGATGCAACCCCTCCTTCTGCTCACCTACTCAACACATGATTGAAGCCGCTTCTATGACCCCAACATTCCCAAACCACTGACACTAATGATCCTGCTATCCAGTAAAATTCCCCTTGTCTTCCTCAACCTCAATCCCTCTAGACTGTAAGCTCCTATGAGCAGGGCCCTCTACACCTCTCGTTTCCATCTTATGTCCGTTTATTTGTATTTCGTTCCCTTTGGTTATTGTAAAGCGCTGCGGAAACTGTTGGCGCCATATAAATGATGACAATAATATTGATTTCTGTATGACATATAACCCCCCCTCCCAGGGTCTTATGTTCATCACACCACTTCTCCCTATAATAACCCCCCCCCCCGGGTCTCATGCCATATCACGTCACTCTCCAAAATAAACATGTAGTCCCTCCCCCCGAATTATAAATTCCATAAACATTAATCAGGCAGGATTTAAATTGGGATTTGCTGATTGGCTGCTACTCTTCCTGGTTTGAGCAAATCTCAGAATTTCATTCTGCCCCTTCCTCTGTCAACAGTATTTGTTACTTGCACCACTCCCAATATCCCTGGACAGCACCCCAGTATAATCCTGCCCCATTAAACAATGCACTGACTGCAACTCCCATCATCCACCCTATACAGACCGTATAATACAGCCCCATTAAACAATGCACTGACTGCAACTCCCATAATCCACCCTAAAAACAGTATAATCCTGCCCCATTAAACAATGCACTGACTGCAACTCCCATCATCCACCCTATACAGACCGTATAATCCTACCCCATTAAACAATGCACTGACTGCAACTCCCATCATCCACCCTAAAGACAGTTTAATCCTGCCCCATTAAACAATGCACTGACTGCAACTCCCATCATCCACCCTATACAGACCGTATAATCCTACCCCATTAAACAATGCACTGACTGCAACTCCCATCATCCACCCTAAAGACAGTTTAATCCTGCCCCATTAAACAATGCACTGACTGCAACTCCCATCATCCACCCTATACAGACCGTATAATACAGTCCCATTAAACAATGCACTGACGGCAACTCCCATCATCCTCCCTATAGACAGTATAATCCTGCCCCATTAAACAATGCACTGACTGCAACTCCCATAATCCACCCTAAAAACAGTATAATCCTGCCCCATTAAACAATGCACTGACTGCAACTCCCATCATCCACCCTATACAGACCGTATAATCCTACCCCATTAAACAATGCACTGACTGCAACTCCCATCATCCACCCTAAAGACAGTTTAATCCTGCCCCATTAAACAATGCACTGACTGCAACTCCCATCATCCACCCTATACAGACCGTATAATCCTACCCCATTAAACAATGCACTGACTGCAACTCCCATCATCCACCCTAAAGACAGTTTAATCCTGCCCCATTAAACAATGCACTGACTGCAACTCCCATCATCCACCCTATACAGACCGTATAATACAGTCCCATTAAACAATGCACTGACTGCAACTCCCATCATCCACCCTATACAGACCGTATAATACAGTCCCATTAAACAATGCACTGACGGCAACTCCCATCATCCTCCCTATAGACAGTATAATCATGTCCATTAAACAATGCACTGACTGCAACTCCCATCATCCACCCTATACAGACCGTATAATACAGTCCCATTAAACAATGCACTGACTGCAACTCCCATCATCCACCCTATACAGACCGTATAATACAGTCCCATTAAACAATGCACTGACTGCAACTCCCATCATCCACCCTATACAGACAGTATAATCCTGCCCCATTAAACAATGCACTGACTGCAACTCCCATCATCCACCCTATACAGACAGTATAATCCTGCCCCATTAAACAATGCACTGACTGCAACTCCCATCATTCACCCTATACAGACCGTATAATACAGTGCCATTAAACAATGCACTGACTGCAACTCCCATAATCCACCCTATAGACAGTATAATCCTGCCCCATTAAACAATGCATTGACGGCAACTCCCATCATCCACCCTATACAGACAGTATAATCCTGCCCCATTAAACAATGCACTGACTGCAACTCCCATCATTCACCCTATACAGACCGTATAATACAGTGCCATTAAACAATGCACTGACGGCAACTCCCATCATCCACCCTATACAGACAGTATAATCCTGCCCCATCAAACAATGCATTGACGGCAACTCCCATCATCCACCCTATAGACAGTATAATCATGTCCATTAAACAATGCACTGACTGCAACTCCCATCATCCACCCTGTTCAGGAGTGTAACTGAAGGCAGGAAAGGGTTAACTGAGAAAAACAAAAGCTTCAGCATCAAATGACAAATCTCCCACCATTCTCTGATGCTTCCCATCAGCCCCTGCGCAGACTACAAGTCCCACCACCCGGCCCTGTCGGTAACACTCAGCAGCCTCCTCCACCGTACAAATACTGACTACAGCTCCCAGAATCCCCCTGCGCACTGTACTACAGCTCCCATGACACTCACATCCAGCCAGCCCGCCGCATTTCCGGCTCCACGGTCTTAACCCGGAAACGCTGATATCTCTTCCGGGTCCTGCGTGTCAGAAGCGTTTCACAAGTTCCCGCGCGAGGAGATGACGTCACGGCGCAGCTGCCGTTACGTTACTGAGGAGGTCTCTCCTGGGTATCTCTTGGATTAAGGGATGGCAGTTAGTGGCCAGAGCTGGCTCCTTATGGGGAGACTTGCAGCAGGATGATGGGACGTGCAGTCCTCTTGCAGTCTGTGAGGCTGGATGAAGGGAAGCATGTCATGTCCGATGGATGATGGGAAATGCAGTCCGCGTCACATTGTGGTGGAGATGGATGATGGGAAATGTAGTCAGTATGTGCAGAGTAATAGAGCAGCAGGCTGGTGCTTATGATGAGGCTGGAGGTGGATGGATAGTGAGGGATGTCGCCCTCCACCCTCATGTCTTCACTATGCTCACACAGACTATATTTCCCATCAGCCCTGGGTCTTCTCTGAATGCAGTCACCTGCTCCCAGCGGCCTCTGCTACATACCTGCGTATAGCACCGAGGCGTGTGCGCGATAACTTGCCATCACCCGCCCAGATCACAACAATGGCGGCACACGAGAGAATGGCCGAGAATCCCGAATGTCAGTGCCGGTATACACGACTCATCGTGGAGTGACAGTGCCGGTATACACGACTCATCGTGGAGTGACAGTGCCGGTATGCACGGCTCATCACCTGAGTGACAGTGCCGGTATGCAAGGCTCATAACCTGAGTGACAGTGCCGGTACACATGGCTCATTGTGGAGTGACAGTGCCAGTATGCACGGCTCATAACCTGAGTGACGGTGCCGGTATGCACAGCTCATCACGGAGTGACGATGCCGGTATGCATGGCTCATCGTGGAGTGACAGTATGCACGGCTCATCGCCGATTGGCAGTGCCGGTATGCACGGCTCATCGTGGAGTGACCGTGCCGGTATGCACGGCTCATCGTGGAGTGATAGTATGCACGGCTCATCGCCGATTGGCAGTGCCGGTATGCACGGCTCATCGTGGAGTGACCGTGCTGGTATGCACGGCTCATCGCGGAGTGACAGTGCTGGTATGCACGGCTTATCGCGGAGTGACAGTGCTGGTATGCACGGCTTATCGCGGAGTGACAGTGCCGGTATGCACGGCTCATCACGGAGTGACAGTGCCGGTATGCACGGCTCATAACCTGAGTGACAGTGCCGGTATGCACGGCTCATAACCTGAGTGACAGTGCCGGTATGCACGGCTCATAACCTGAGTGACAGTGCCGGTATGCACGGCTCATTACCTGAATGACAGTGCCGGTATGCACAGCTCATCACGGAGTGACGATGCTGGTATGCACGGCTCATCGTGGAGTGACAGTGCCAGTATGCACGGCTCATCGTTTTGGGGTGTCATGGTTGGTGCACAGAGCTCACTTTGGGGGGGGGATCATGCTGCTGGCACTCAGGAGAACAAAAGTTGTGCCCTGTACCTACCTCTGATTTCAGCCTCACCCCACTAGACTTCAGCAGCCCTCACGAGGACGATGGAAATCACCCCAACGGTAATGGTTCCGCGGAGACGGTTTGTGTCCATGAGGGCTTTCAGACAAAAACCACCACAACCATTGTGTGCAGGTCCTGTTTTATTGTCTGCACAAAGTAGTATCTCTGGAAAACTCGGCAAGCTATGGCTAGTAAATCCTCACATCATTGCTTGTGAAAGTATGGCGGCTGAAGTCCTTCTTGTGGTCCAATTTCTGGGTCGGCCTCCTCGCATGGTCTTGAGACGGCTGTGGTGTCTGTTGGACATGAACGCTCAGATGCTTCACCAGGTTCGACTTCTGGGTGAAGCACTTCCCGCATTTGAAGCAGGAGAACGGTTTCTCGCCCGTGTGCATGCGCTGATGTCTCTTGAGGTCAGACTGGTGGCGGAAGAACTTGCCACACTCGGAGCAGGCATGGTCCTTCCTCAGGTTGTGGACGTCCTGATGCCTGAGCAGGTCGGATTCGTATGAGAAGAACTTCCAGCATTCGGAGCAGGAGTACGGCTTCCCGCTGGTGTGGATCTTCTGATGCCGTACGAGGACGGCTTTCTGACGGAAGCTCTTCCCGCACTCGCAGCAGGAGTAGGGCTTCTCTCCCGTGTGAATCCGTAGATGCCGGACAAGAACGGATTTCTGGTTAAAACATTTTCCGCACTCTGGGCAGGAATGTAAAGTCTTCTCATGGTGCAGCCTTCGTTGCACATCAACACCGGACTGGAAGGGGGTCTTGTGGTAAATATATTTCCCCATGTTACTACAGGAGTACGTTTTCGGTTCTTGGCTCCATCCCTGATATTTCACGACTTGTTGGGTCTCCATGGGGACGTTTCCGTACTCTGCGAATGCAAACAACGGATATTCAGTGGGTTCTACGAGAGGTCTGTCTTCGTGTGAGGGCAAGCCTTCCATAACGTGACATATGTATTCTAGCTGCCTAGCTTCTATGGGTGGATAAAGATCAGAGTCAAACAAGGTTGGTTCCTCCTCCGGTTGAGCAGACAGATATTCTCTCGGCGTATGTCCTATGGGTGGAAACATGCCAGTGTCTGTGAGCTCTACATCGGATGAGGCTGGTTCCCTCTTAATATCAGAGGACGGATATTCTCTCTGCCCTCGTTCTGTGGTTAGATAAATGTCTGAGCTAGTAAAACCAGCTTCTTCCCATGGCTCTGGTTCCTCCTTAATATGAGCAGATGTACGTAGTTCTACTTGAACTTGCTCTGTCGTTCCACAGACATCTGGGAGATGTCCTTCTCCCCATAGCCTTGGTGCCTCAGGAATGTTCCTTATGCCTTGTTGAGCGTCCATCGGCGGCTCGGCTCTGACGCGGACTTCATGTGGGCGTTTTTCCTGCCGCGTAGGAAAAGATGATGACACCTGGGCTTCAAACGATAACGAATTGGCTTTAGTGGAATCTGTTGGAACGCAATACACAACGATTAGGTGAAATGCTTACCTTCACATTACAGAAACCAACCAATCGGTTTGTGGACACTTTCCATCGTAATAAATGGGCGTCTTCAACAAGATCATTAGAAGCTAAAGTTATCCGTATGGACATGTTTTGTCACTGGGACGTTATGGGTTCTACCTAACCTACAGTAGATCTATCTAAATGTGACCCAGCGTACCAACTCAAAAAAAATGCTATATTCTGAGGTCTGGCACCACTGCACCTAGATCTCTGATGCCAATTGATGAGGAGAGAGTACCATTAGAAGAATGGTGTGACTGTGTCCATGATTTGGAAAATTCATGGAAAAAATCAATTTTTTTTTTTTTTTTTGCTTTGGACTGGAAGCTCCAAACTGAAGACCCACTCGGTGCGGGGTTTGGGTCAAAATCCCTACAACAAGGTTCCCTAATGCCAAAATCCCGACGGCCATCTTCCCTACACCGACAACTCCCTGACGACCAACTTCTAGACATCCAAAATCCCAGCAGCTAACCCTACTCCCTACCCCCCCTAAACCTAGCCCTAACCTTAACCCCCCCTAAACCTAGCCCTAACACCCCTAAGCCTAGCCCTAACCCCCTAAACCTAGCCCTAACCTTAATCCCCCTAAACCTAGCCCTAACCTTAACCCCCCTAAACCTAGCCCTAACCTTAACCCCCCTAAGCCTAGCCCTAACCTTAACCCCCCTAAGCCTAGCCCTAACCTTAACACCCCATAACCTAGCCCTAACCTTAACACCCCATAACCTAGCCCTAACCTTAACACCCCTAACCTTAACCCCCCTAAACCTAACCCCCCTAAACCTAGCCCTAACCCCCTAAACCTAGCCCTAACCTTAACCCCCTAAACCTAGCCCTAACCTGTAACCCCCCTAAACCTTAGCCCTAACCTTAACCCCCTAAACCTAGCCCTAACCTTAGCCCCCCTAAACCTAGCCCAACCTTACCCCCCTAAACCTAGCCCTAACCTTAACCCCCCTAAACCTAGCCCTAACCCCCCTAAACCTAGCCCTAACCTTAACCCCCCCTAAACCTAGCCCTAACCTTAACCCCCCTAAACCTAGCCCTAACCGCCTAAACCTAGCCCTTAACCGCCTAAACCTAGCCCTAACGCCTAACCTTAGCCCTAACGGCCTAACCTAGCCCTAACCTTCAACCCCCCTAAACCTAGCCCTAACCTTAGCCCCCCTAAACCTAGCCCTAACCTTAACCCCCTAAACCTAGCCCTAACCCCCTAAACCTAGCCCTAACCTTAACCCCCTAAACCTAGCCCTAACCCCCTAAACCTAGCCCTAACTCCCTAAACCTAGCCCTAACCCCCCTAAACCTAGCCCTAACCTTAACCCCCCCTAAACCTAGCCCTAACCTTAACCCCCCTAAACCTAGCCCTAACCTTAACCCCCCTAAACCTAGCCCTAACCGCCTAGCCCTAACCTCACCCCCTAAACCTAGCCTAACCTTAGCCCCCCTAAACCTAGCCCTAACCTTAGCCCCCCTAAACCTAGCCTAACCTTAACCCCTAAACCTAGCCCTAACCTTAACCCCCTAAACCTAGCCCTAACCCCCTAAACCTAGCCCTAACCCCCTAAACCTAGCCCTAACCCCCTAAACCTAGCCCTAACCTTAACCCCCCTAAACCTAGCCCTAACCTTAACCCCCCCTAAACCTAGCCCTAACCTTAACCCCCCTAAACCTAGCCCTAACCTTAACCCCCCCTAAACCTAGCCCTAACCTTAACCCCCCTAAACCTAGCCCTAACCTTAACCCCCCTAAACCTAGCCCTAACCCCCTAACCTAGCCCTAACCGTAACCCCCCCTAAACCTAGCCCTAACCTTAACCCCCTAACCTAGCCCTAAACCCTAATCCTAGCCCTAACCCCCTAACCTAACCCCCCTAAATCTAGCCCTAACCCCCTAAACCTAGCCCTAACCCCAACCCCCTAAACCTAGCCATAACCCCCTTAAACCTAGGGTTAGGGTGTTAGTTTTAGGGTTAGCCGCTGGGATTTTGGATGTCTGGAAGTTGGCTGTGTAGGGAAGTTAGTATGTCCGGCACTTGTTCTGTCTGGAAGTTGGCCGTCGGGATGTTGGCATTAGGGAACCTGGCTGTAGGGATTTTGTCCGGCACGCCTCGGTGCGATGTGGTCCGACTCAAAGATAACATCACATGGTCTGGACACAATACAGGAACAGTTGTCGGCCGATGGGAGGAAAAATGGCGTAAAAATGACTGAACAATTAACAATCAATGAGGTGACTTCAAATTGCCCCATGAATTTGGACTTTCTGGAACACAATTAGGAGGTTTCGATGCAAAGCTTCTTGAGTGATCACACTATATTTTATTTTTACGATGCACAGCTCTCAGAACCCACATCTACAGCTCCAAACCAGTCCTACTGGCTCGATGTGCTCTGCTGTTTTGTCCTGCTTTCTCGGGCGAGGGTCCACGTTGAGTATATGTGCCCCACCATAACTATGGGGATACCTCACGATGACATCACCTGGAGATATTTCACAGGTCATAAATTATCCTGTAAATAGGGGTAACAGTGATAAAAGGTCCTCTTACTGAGTGTGCCGAGAGGCTGGAGATCCTCCATAATGATGTCCTCATAGAGCTCCTTGTGTCGCTCCACATACTCCCACTCCTCCATGGAGAGATGGACAGTGACATCCTCACAGCGTATAGGAACCTGACACACACAATGACACAGTCACCATCCAGACACATGCCTTGGTGTTAGTGTATAATGTCCCATTCCCAGCAGCCTCACCTCTCCAGTCAGCAGACGGATGATCTGATTGCTCAGCTCCAGGATCTTCTGCTTGCTGTGTTCCTCATGGATCACTGAGTGAGGTTGAGGCTTCATGCTGTGACTCTGGGTCCCTGAGCGTCGGTGACCGGTGCTGCGTGTGATCAGGTTCCCAGATTTCCCCACTACATAATCCTGGATATGGAGAGACACAGATCATGGGATGCACCCTCAGATCATGAAGGGAAAGAGTTTGTGCTTTGAGAGGGAGTGAAGGTTGTTACACTGTTCCTGCATTTGGACTCAACATGTAATTCAGGATGTTCCTCCAGTAATTCTGCACTTTCCAATCATCCTATAAAACCCAGGGTGAGATTGCGAGCTGGATGTGAATGCGCTGGAGCCACTGATGTTTATGGAGTTGCTACGTTCATTTACACCCGACTCAGAATCCGGTGCCCGGGGTTTTCAGATCCATCACTCTACCCCTAGACACACTCCAGGAGAGCCACGTGTCAATGAAGGGAAAGGTGTTGACACGGTAACCAAAGGAAATGGTGATGTCAGCAGGTCTCTCACCTCTCCGGTCAGCAGGGAGAGGATTTCCAGGGTGAGGTCTAGGAGTCTCCCGGCTACCAGCTTGTCCTTCTTTTTCTTCATCGTTGATTTATTCTGATCTCAAATGAAGCGGCTGGAACTGGAGGGGTCTGCGGAAGAAGTGCGATATATCACACTATACAGGATCAGTCTGTGATGAGACGGACAGAACATTACACCAATCCAGATTATACCCAGCCCTCATCCAATCCAGATTATACCCAGCCCTCATCCAATCCAGATTATACACCCGGCCCTCATCCAATCCAGATTATACACCCGGCCCTCATTCAATCCAGATTATACACCCGGCCCTCACACAATTCAAATTATACCCTGCCCTCATCCAATCCAGATTACACCCAGACCTCATCCAATCCATATTATACACCCAGCCCTGATCCAATCCAGGTTATACACCCGGCCCTCACCCAATCCAGATTATACACCCAGCCCTCACCCAATCCAGATTATACACCCAGCCCTCACCCAATCCAGATTATACACCCAGCCCTCACCCAATCCAGATTATACACCCAGCCCTCACCCAATCCAGATTATACACCCAGCCCTCATGCAATCCAGATTAGCAGGGATTCTCTGTGGGTTTATGAATATACCCCCCTGTACCCTTGGTCCGGATCTCCAGGCAGCTCGCAGAGCCCGGGGTGTGCGAATAGGGAGTCCCTTCTGCAAGAGCCGACCTGTCACCTCAACTTCCGCTGTTTGCGTTCCACACTGCGTTCCATTAGTCGTCCTACTTCCGTTTTGCGTTTCGGCGTGGTTCTCGGAGCGGTGTATTCTGGGGAGTCGTAGTGCTCGGTCACTGGGATATCTGTGCGTGTAGGACAGGCTGCTCGGTGTTATACACGGCGCCCTCTGCCTGCTGAAGTCGGTACTGCATGCAGGAAAGTTCTGCTGTGGTTGATCTCAGCACTCACCTGGGGGCCTGGCTTCAAACCCCCCCCCGCCCCCCGTGGGGGCGCAGTGTATATACACCCTACAGCCTGTTCCACACACGTGTGTCATTTCACCAGGGGCCTGTCCATGCAGGTGTCTGTGTCAGGCCAGCCAGTGCTGTGCATTTCGTGGCATGAAGACCTGCCACATGTCCCTCATCCGTGGTGCACACGTCTGTCTCGCTCCGCGGGCACCTGTATGCTCCGGCTCTGGGTTATAATGAGATGTAGGAGGAGGTGACGCATTCCACAGCTCTGCTCAATACTCTGGAGGCGCAGTGGGGAGCGTCGCGCACTGCATGAGCCCACGTGCAAGTTGGGTACCACCATGGGCGGGTCGCCTCGTTGGGTCCGGGGAAACCGGTACGGAACTGGTGGTGGATGTAAGTGGAGCAGAGTTATGGCAGAAACATCCGTCAGCCGTCCTACAGAGACCACTAGGGCCTAGCGTCTCACTCCGCTGAGGAACATCGGACAATATCAGACAGCGGAATAAATGGATCCACCAAACATGACGTGGACAAACCTTTCCCAGTTGTGGAGTGGGGCAGTAGGGGTAGCATTTGTCTTTCGTCCTGCATCAGGACTTGGGCAACTCAACATTGTTGACCTTACCATGAATTTTCCCAGGCGCCAAGAGGTTCTCCATGAAAATGCCAGGTTCTCCGTCCATCAATGTGCCGATTCCAGAAGAAGCCCTGGTACTGAGAAAGGAACCTCACTGCAGAACCTCCAGACCTAGGAATGTAAGGTCAAGAGAAGAGAACCCGATAATCACGCATGGTTCCACTGGGTCGTAGACCAACAGTCCTCATCAACACCATGCTTAGATTTCTCATAATTTTGCAGCCAAGTCTTCTTCTCACAGAGTGCTCTCCTCCATTGTTAAGTACAGCCAAACAACCTGAGTTTCCCCAACGTTTTCCATCTTACCCAGAGTTCTTCTGCTGTCCTGGAGGTAGGGGTTGGGTACACAGAGAGGATACACAACAGAAGAAGGCGTTATTAAACACGAAGACCATTAATATTCTGTCTGAACCTTCATGTGCCCCTAGGGAACAAGGCTGTAATAAAAATCCTATTTTCTTCCCTCGTCACCAACATGAAAATTTTGGAAAAGACGTTGAGCAGACTCGCTGCAAAACCTCTCTACAAACCTAATGCACCCAATCTACGTATGTGGGCTTTTTACCCCATTCCTCAATACCGGTTACTTGTTGAAACATGGCACCCTAGAGATGTGTAAGTAGATGGTGGATCATCCAGAGATGCAAGCCCCCTTCGCCCCTGCCCCTCAGAAACCCAAAGGCATTTGTAAGTGTGTTCAAAATTTGATACATTCTATAATTTTGGGGGTTTCTCCTCCAGGGAGAGTTAAAGTAAAAGACCACGTTGGACCAGTTGGGTTTATTTCTCCACCCATAGATTACGGCGGCGGTGTGAAGAGGCTGTGATGACAAATGTGCATGTCAAGACTTAGAGGGCACTTTGCACATGCTCAGTCTGCCCCTGAAAGATTTCCGATGGCCACACCGGTGCGTTCCTTAACCCCTTCACTGCTGAGCCATTTCACGTCTTAAAAAACATGTTTTTCTTTTTTTACTATTTTTTTTCTCTGGAACTCATGCTCTGGCCTTTCTAATGATACCAAACATGACCCTGCTAGCTGCCAGGAGATATCGGGTTCAAAAGGAACCCCCTATCTTTCCTTAGGAGTCAATGAGGACGTTCCCCACACGTCCTCAGCAGTGAAGGGGTTAAAGCAGTGTTTCTAAACCTGTCCTCGGGACCCTCAACCAGGCCAGGTTTTGCAGATCACTTTGGGGAAATACAGACTGAATCCTGCAATCACTGAGCAGCAAATCATATCCCCTGTGCTGTGCTTCACATATCTGGAAAAAGTGGCGAGGCGGAGGGTCCCGAGGACAGGTTTGGGTAACACTGCCTTAAGGGAACCCTCTACTGAAAGCAGAGGGTCTCTTTTTTGCCCTTAAATAAATATTAGTAGAAGCTGTGAGCAGCCTCTCCAATAATTATTTTTTTAAATTTTGCCCAATTTTACTCATTTTTTGTCCCTCGCTATGCACAGCTCCTCCTCTTCAGCTCAGGGACTCCCAAACACAGAAGCTTTTGTGTGTGATTTCCACTATGTGGAATGAGCTCAGTAGGCCCCATAATCTCAATCTGCAATGCCAAGCCCCAATATACATATGGTGGTGGAAGTAAACTGGTTATGTGGTGAGGGGAGCAAGCTTGAATGTTGCCAGGTGCACACTGGCCTCCATGATTCTTAAATGGGAAAGGCATGAGCAGCCAGGACTTGTCCTAGAGCTGGCCAACCTTACAAACTGAGCATTCGAGGGAGAAAGTCCTTGGTGGCCAAGAACAAGGGTGTCTCTGGGGGAGCTCTAGGAATCATGTGTGGAGATGGGAGAAAGTTGTGAAAGGACAAAGGAATCAGCATTTAAGGCAGACTGGTCAAACAGAAGTCTCCCGTCACTGCAAGATGTGAAAATAGCTGTCTGACCAAGTGTGATAGGATCTGCAGAGACAAAGAACAAAAGCTGTGCAGATCCAGGTGTGCAAAGCCAAGGCAAACAGGTGGGCGTAAACAGTAATAACCATTTGTGGGAACTGAAAACCTCTGTGTTTGAATCCCATGTACCCACACAGCACACAAAGCAGAGAAGACAATTTTTTGGTGTGTTTTTAAAATATTTATTTTGGCCGATACACGTCTCACTTTCAGGAGGAGAATATGGGTTATGTGTTGTGCGGTCACAACGAGCCAAAAGAAGCTCTCGTCACTTGGAAGTTGGTTTCTCGGCACCATGGACATCGTGATGTTGATAGAGGTCAGTCTTGCTGGGGGTAACCTTGACCCCCTTCAGGACAGCTAAACAGTTTTTGGCGTTTGTGAGTCCTCAGATGGTAAAGGAGATTGTCTTTCCTTCGAAAACCTTTCCCGCATTCGGTGCAGGAAAATGGCGTCTCTCCCGTGTGCAGTCTCTGATGGTAAATTAGGTGGGGCTTCTGGTTAAAACCTTTCCCGCACTGCGGGCAGGAAAAAGGAGTCTCTCCCGTGTGCAGCCTCTGGTGCTGGACAAGATGAGGTTTTTGGCTAAAGCTTTTCCCGCATTCCAAGCAGGCAAAGGGCCTCTCCCCTGTGTGGATTGTGAAATGGGTCGTGAGGTTTGACTTGTGCCTGAAAGACTTCCCGCACACGGAACAAGAGAATGGCTTCTCCCCGGTGTGGATTTTAAGATGCTTGGTGAGGCTCGACTTGTGCGTAAAACATTTCCCACACTCAGGGCAAGGAAAGGAGTCGGTGTTCCCGGTGTGCAGCCTCCGGTGCGAGTTAAGGTTCTGTTTCTGGTTGAAAGATTTGCCGCACTCGAAGCAGGAATACGGTTTCACCTCTGAGTGGATTCTCTGGTGCTGAATGAGATATTGGCTGTGGGTAAAGCATTTCGTGCATTTAGCACAGGAGTACGGCTTCTCTCCTGTATGAGTTTTCTGATGCCGCTCCAGAAGACCCTTCTGGATAAAACATTTCCCGCACACGAGACAGGAGTACGGCTTCTCTCCTGTGTGAATTTTAAAATGCGTACTGAGGTTTGACTTCTGTGTAAAACATTTACCGCATTCGGAACATGAATACGGCCTCGGTTTAGTGTGAGCTCTGTTTTGCGTTACAATTCGAGGGTCCTCTGAAGGACTTGTCTCGAGTTGGAGGAATGCAGAAGAGGTCTCTGTTATGTAATGTACAGATGAAGGGGCGCAGTGTTTACCCAGTGACATGTCCTCATCCTGGGTCGATGGATATTCTGTCTGCGTTTGATTGGAGGGTGTATCATCAGTGTCTGTAAGGTTCTCTTCTTCATCCGAGGTGGATGCCTCCTTAAGAAAATCAGTCATGTCGTCTGTTTCTTCATGCTTGGTGGGTGAGTATATAACCGTGAGGTAGTCTTGGTCACTTGGGTCTGATTCCTCCTTAATATGAGTAGCTGGATGCTCTATCTCTGTGGGGGGACAAATTTCAGGGTCTCCATGAGGTCTTTCATTTGCAAACCGTTCCTTTGTCACATGACTAGGCTTATCTCCAGCCTGAGTTTGTTCTGTGGGTGGATCAACGCCGGTGTTGGAGAGGTCTACTCGACATCCTGAGGTCTCCTCTGCCTTAATAAATGCACATGTACTTTCCAAGGGTGTACGACAGCCAGGTACCGTCAGATCGCCTTCTCCCCGCCTGTCCGTATCTGATTGAGTTGATGGATATTTGGTCTTTGCACACATCTTGGTGAGGTCTCCTCCACCTCGTCCTGGTGACTCACTCGCTCTCCTCGCTCGGTCGCTTGGGCCTTGTTGATGAAGCATGGTCAAGTCTGTTCCATTAATAAATTCAGGTTTAATATTTTCTCGGCTCAGGCAAAAACGTGACGGGACCTGAGCGGTGCTGGATATTTTAGCTGTT
Source organism: Leptobrachium leishanense (assembly GCA_009667805.1). Taxonomy (NCBI): domain Eukaryota; kingdom Metazoa; phylum Chordata; class Amphibia; order Anura; family Megophryidae; genus Leptobrachium; species Leptobrachium leishanense. The sequence goes on from CM019068.1 coordinate 179,120,199, forward strand.
GAGAAATCTGTGGAAGAGAAGAGAGTAAAACCATCAGCTTCAACAGAACATCTCAAATATAACACTTTATATATCTTTAAACAGAAATAGAAGTGTCTGGTCAACTCATAAATTCATATCCTAACGTGTCATCACCGCTGCTGTAAAGGTCCTACGATAGCCTGGATAGTAGGGATGCACCGAAACGGAAATGTCGGGCCGATACTGAAAATTCGGGATCGGTTCAGCCGAAAATCAGACATGAGAACCTGGGCCTGGAGGCCGGGCCGAGCCGGGGACTCACCTGATACCGGAGGCCGGCTGAGCACGCTGCTCGGCCTGCCTCCAGACTCAGGCGAGCCCCCGGCTCGGCTGGGCCTCCGAAAGGGAAATTTTCGGCCGATTTTCCATTTCGGCCAAAACCACCATTTTCGTCCAATGATTTTCGGTGGCCGAAATTTCGGTGCATCCCTACTGGATAGGTCTCTGGACTACCTCACCACAGCAAATGGGTCTGTCCCATAAATGCGGAGAGTTCCTCAGCGTGAGTAAATGTATGTGAAGGCCCTGAGAAGGGCAACATGAGGGTCTCGAGAATGGGCAACAGCAGTAATGGCCTGCTCTACAGCGGGTTGCCGCCCAGGTCTCAACATTTTAGCTCGATGGCGCCATTACAGAGGAGGCTATGACCCAGAGTTGGTGGACAGAGCCTAAATGCCAAGAACGCCTCTTCAGCCCTTAATCCACTATCCAAAGTATCAACGCTTGAAGTCAGGGGCTCGCAAGATTCTTTGAGAAGTGAGAACATTGGGGGCTTTTTGGATTTGTTCGTGGAATAATTAAACCACAAGTGAGACAGATTTGGGGGAAAAAAGGGGGGGTGAAGAACAGCACTCTAAGCTTTTGAATAAGTATAGAATACAGCGCTCAAAAGATGAGCGTGGCCATCGACACTATGACAAAAACATTCCCTACACTCATAGGTTACGACTATAGATGATGGCCGCCCTACCAGCCGGCCTTCCTTCTGGGTGAACTAAGAAAAACATACACAAAACAGGTTGTATGATATGACAAAGACAAGACAAACCTGGGGCGAGAGTAGGTGGAATGGGACTCGGAGAATAATAATCGTAAACTTCAAAAAGCTGTCCTCTGGGCTGTGATGGCCTACAACGAGGCCATTCAGCATCTCCCAAATTATCTCTGGAAACCTTAAAGCAGGCCTCGAAATTTCAACTCGCCTTCTCGCATTTGGCGAGTGGAAATTACATGAGGGCGAGTGGGAATGCAGATGCAGGCAAGGCAGGATATGGGTTATATGGGGCAACTACTGGCGAGTAACTCTTAAGGCCTGGCTAGTAGCTTGGGACTTGAAATTTTGAGCCCTGCCATAAAGGGTGAATATAATACTCTAGTATTGAGGGAAGGCATTGTGGACCACCTGACGTTGGGGGTATGCATTAATGGAGGTGAGGCCTTGAGTGGGCATTAACTTCACCATGAGGCTTCCTCCTTTGGCAAGGTGATAAGCAAGACCTCAGATTTGTCTTCAAGGTACATGGGAAACCGTGACACTGCAGATGTCTTAACACTACATGGACCGTGATGCTCGTCCAGGCTTCTACCTCCGAAACATCTGGAGAGCTCTGAATGGCCATCTCCTCTCTGTGTCAATGGGCTTCCAAGAAATCTCACATTTATGAAGAACGTGAACGCCGAGAAGGTATGGGACAAGAGCTTGTTGCTCAACACCTATGACTAAAATGGACTGACATATCCCAGGTCATCTTGATTTTTTTAGTTCTGAGCTACAAGAAGATCGGAAAGTGTCAGATCACTTGCATCGGGAGGGGACGGGGCAACCTGGACTGGGGAAGGGAAAAGAGAGCTTCCAATATAAAATATATATTAAAGAGCCCTGGCAGCGGCAGGATAGTCCGTGGAGGCTGAAGCTGTATGAGCCTATCCTGGAAGAGACAAACCAGTGTGCCCTGGAAGAAATCAGCAGCTTAAGGACTGTACAGCTCTCTCAAAGACTTTAAGTATGGCTGGACCACGTTCTGGTCTGTCCGTCTGGCGTTGTGGTTCAGTAAAATAGTCGATGTCAACACTAAATTTGTTAACAAAGCAGCAATTAAACCTCATCCTACCTGGTGACCCAACAGCCTGGCGATCCTCCATAATGACATTGTCATCTGGATCTCCGTGTCCTTCTCCACACTGCCAGCCCTGCACGGAGAGACAGACAGTGACATCCTCACAGCGTATAGGAACCTGACACACACAATGACACAGTCACCATCCAGACACATGCCTTGGTGTTAGCGTATAATGTCCCATTCCCAGCAGCCTCACCTCTCCAGTCAGCAGACGGATGATCTGGTTGCTCAGCTCCAGGATCTTCTGCTCGTTGAGCAGTTGAGGAGTTGGAGGTTCCATGCTTGTGACACAGGTCCTTATGGATCCGGATTCATGGGAATGGGTTATTTGCGTATCGTAGTCACGGGGCTTCTTCACGATAATATAATCCTACATGACAAGAGGCAAGGGAACATTTTATAAACTGGTGGCCATATCGACCACGCTTCAACCGACAACGAGTGCCGAGCTTTGACTTGGGACACCAGATTCTTCATTTAGACTTTGACTGCATTCCCCTCTCCTGGCGAGTCCCAGATACACTGCATGGAAAGCCAGTCTTACCACCATAACCATATCACATCCCCGGCGTCCCTCACCTCGCCAGTCACCAGGAAGAGGATCTCCAGGGTGAGATCTAGGATCCTCTCGCCCACCTCATGCTCCCTCTCCTTGTTCATGGCGTCTGAGTGAGTCGGGTTCCTCATGGGCGGGGCTAACAAGATGGGAACATTGGTTAAAATAATCCGGTAAAGAAAGATGATACAATGCATTCACGTGCACAATGAGCAGCGTAAAAACACACGCGCGCCACACCGCCGCTGGCTGGGGGAGGGGAAGGTGCTGTAAATGTTGCTCTTGGGGTTTGGAAGTCCTTTTGAGGCCAACTCCCACGGAGAAGAAGCATTGCTATCTGCCTGGTACGCAGGTGCCAGGAGCATCATGGGTAATGTAGTTCTTAAGCCTTGGTCCTTACAGCCCCCACACACTGGATTTATGATCCCAGGGGCAGATCACACCAGAAACTAAACCATATTAAATTATACACCCCCCCCCCCTCAGAGAGATGCTCCACCCCTGCGAGTCCCACCCACAGGACCACATCACGCCCTTTACCTGCAAGCCAGGCGAGCTCTCACTGCATCAACCAGCGAGGAAACCACCACCCCTGCTCTGCCCCCCCCCTTCCTTTACACGCTCCCTCGTTCTGTGCCCCACTTCCGGTGTTTGCGGTTCATCGTGAGGCGCACGCCTCTTCCGCGTCATTTTTAGTGACGTAGGTGCACAGGAAGTCATGCGGTTCGCCATTATGGCAAGTTCGCCATTTTAGCAGCACAACGGTCTACGCGACTTCCGCTTTGAAATTGCGTTTCAGCATGCGTTCCACGAGTCTGTAGAAGTGCTGCTCTGTGTCAGGTGTGGCCACAGACCCCCTGTGTGTGTGTGTGTGTGTGTGTGTGTCGGGAGACCTGGGGAGGCAAGGAATGGAAGTCTTTGTGATGGGGGAGGGGTTGACAGTGAATCCTCTGAGATCTGAGCTCCACAGGGATATGCAGGATGACATCACCCTGAGAAGGAAACCCGGACATGACGTCACATTGCAAATTAAAGACTACCCTTCATGACATCACACTGCTAATTACATCCTGCAGCTGGTGTTATGACATCACACTGTTTATGAAATCCTGTGATTTGTGTTATGACATCACATGGAGAATGTTGTGTAATTTGTGGCTGTATGACATCACACAGAGTTGTTCTCGCAGAAGTCAGTTAATAGGATTGTTGTACAGTGGGAAAAATACATTTTCAAGGAACCGAATGTTATGACATCATCGCCTCTCTGCAGCATCCTGGAGTTACATTAATTTCCCATAATACAGCACTCTTGTGGCTTTTATATGACATCATGAGGTCACCTCACACTGCAGCACATCCATTTACAGGATCCAATTACCCTGACAACCTGCGATGACCTCACAGTGCAGCACCTAGTCACATGATTCTATCACCCTGACAACCTATGATGATGACATCACAGGGCAACAACACAGAGACAGGCAGGCGAGCTTTCACCATATGTGCAGAAGGATGTTCCTCCTCTGATTTGCATCCCCCCCCCGACCTTTCAGGTCCCTCTTGGTGGTGGAATTCAGCAATTTTTGACGACTGTTTCTGGAAATTGCTGGCTGCAGCCGCTTGTCTGTTGAGCCATTGACTGGGAGCGTGTGTGTGTTTGTAATACATGTGATATTAGTGTATGGGCTGCACACACCCAGGCTCGCCGCGCGATGTCCAGCTGCACTGAGCTGTCTGGTTCCACCTTTCTCCTATTGATTGTGGTGGAGGACAATAAAACGCGTGCACCGAGGTACGGTGATCCCTGAGAAGAAACGATGGACCAACGTGGCTTACCTCACCCTGACCACAACTCACGTCCCTCAAACTGCACCCTATACCTTGGTCAAAGACAGCTCACAGACCATGCCTCTTCTCACTCAAACGGCGGGCCATCTCACCCCAACCATGCCCATTCACACCCATTGCACCCCCAATGCTCACGCAGACCACCCCTTTTACCTCTCGTTGCCTGAACTCACCCTCCTATCTGATCACATCTGACTACCCCCGATACATGGCATTGTGTATGGTTTGAGTTATACTTCCCGGCAACGTTTACATATCACCAAGCATGTTGTGTCCGTGCCCCATACGGCGTCCCTGGCGGCTGCACACGCGGCCCTGTGCTCATGCAGACGCATCGGGCTCGATTTGATTAAGCACTAAGCTGCGCTTGTCGGAGTTGGCTCGGAATCACGTAAGGGAAACAATGGCGGATTTAGAATTATCCGACGTATCCTTATTTTCAGTGATTTAGACATGTTACACAGCAGGAGAGAGGCCCGTGACTCAAAGAAGAGACGCGGAGGCTGCGCCCACCCTGTCAAGAAACCTCCCCCTGAAAAGCCGGGCTCAATTTAATTATATCGGCCGATTTTACAGAAAAAAAAAAAAAAGTATCATCTGATTTGATGGAAGAAAAATTCAGCCAGAGGTGATAATCGAAAAACACTACCGGATGGTAAAACGCCTTAAAATAAGCTAGTTTTCAGCCAGCATCCTCCACTGTCTGTACCTTTCAGTATTTGTCCTGTTTTTTTTTTCCAAAAAAAAAAAAAAAAATCGGCATAACGATAGGATGGAATCAATAAAGCCCATATTCCCATTAAAAGGTATCGCCGCCAGAGCCGACACTTTACATGGGAATCGAAACGCCGGTACAGCTGGAATTGAATCACGGCTGAAAAAGATGCCAGTTTCGTCAAAACAAAGAGGCAACAACGTCCACGCGCAGCCATAAAGAGCTGTTAGACTTGCGTACAGAGGTCTTTACCAGCAGATCTCCAAAGACGCCGACCTACGTACAGTTGCAAGAAAAAGTATGTGAGCCCTTTGGGATTACGTGGAGTTTTGCATGAATTGGTCATAAAATGTGCTCTGATCTTCATCTAAGTCACAACAATTTGAAAAACAGTCTGCTTAAAATAATACAACACAAACATTATATGTTTTCACGTGTTTATTGAACAGAACATGTAAACATTCACAGTGCAGGGTGGAAAAAGTATGTGAACCTTTGGACTTAGTAACTGGTTGACCCTCCTTTGGCAGCAATAACCTCAACCCAACGTTTCCTGTAGTTGCAGATCAGACCTGCACAACGATCTGGAGTAATTTTGGACCACTCCTCTTCACAAAACTGTTTCAGTGTAGCAATATTCTTGGGATGTCTGGTGTGAATCGCTCTCTTAAGGTCATGCCACAGCATTTCAATCGGGTTGAGGTCAGGACTCTGACTGGGCCACTCCAGAAGGCGTATTTTGTTTTGTTGAAGCCATTCTTTTGTTGAATTACTTGTATGCTTTGGGTTATTGTCCTGTTGCATCACCCATCCTCTGCGGAGCTTCAGTTGGCGGACAGATGGTCTTACATTTTCCTGCAAAATGTCTTTATAAACTCTGGAATTCATTTTTCCATCAATGACAACAATCCGTCCAGGCCCTGAGGCAGCAAAGCAGCCCCAAACCATGATGCTCCCTCTGCCATATATTACAATGGGGATGAGGTTTTGATGTTGGTGTGCTGTGCCTTTTTTTTTTTTCCACACATAGTGTGTGTTTTTTCCAGACAACTCAATTTTGGTTTCATCTGTCCACAGAATATTTTGCCAGTAGCGCTGTGGAACATCCAGGTGCTCTTTTGCAAACTTCAAACGTGCAGCAATATTCTTTTTGGACAGCAATGGCTTCCTCTGTGGTGTCCTTCCATGTACTCCATTCTTCTTTAATGTTTTCCTTATTGTAGATGTGTCAACAAAAATGTTAGCATGTGCCAGAGATTTCTGTAAGTCTTTAGCCGACACTCTAGGATTCTTCTTTACCTCATTAAGCATTCTGCGCTGTGCTCTTGCAGTCATCTTTACAGGACGACCACGCCTAGGGAGAGTAGCAACAGTGCTGAACTTTCTCCATTTGTAGACAGTCTGTCTTACCGTGGACACATGAACATCAAGGCTTTTGGAGATACTTTTGTAACCCTTTCCAGCTTCATGCAAGTCAACAATTCTTGATCATAGGTCTTCTGAGAGCTCTTTTCTGCGAAGCATGGTTCACATCAGGCAGTGCTTCTTGAAACCAGTAAACCCAAAACTGGTGTGTGTTTTTAAAGGGCAGGACAGCTTTCAGCAACACATCCAATAATATCACACTGATTGGACTCAAGGTTGGCTCACTCCTGGCTCCAATTAGCTCTTGGAGAAGTCATTAGGCTAGGGGTTCACATACTTTTTCCACCCTGCACGGTGAATGTGTACATGTTATGTTCAATAAACACATGAAAACATAGGTTTGTGTTGTATTATTTTAAGCAGACTGTGTTTTTCAAATTGTTGTGACTTAGATGAAGATCAGAGCACATTTTATGACCAATTCATGCAAAACTCCACGTAATCCCAAAGGGTTCACATACTTTTTCTTGCCACTGCACATCTAGTCCCAGTAGGCATCGTATCGTCGCTCAGGTTGAAGGAGCTTCTTTGTTTACACAGATACTTATCATTTGAGGAGGAATATTCCTGACTTTTCTCACTGCTTCCCTTTCTCTTCCTTTAGTTGTTCACTAAAAAGTAGGCTGGTTTGGAGCGGTATGTCCCTTTAGACAGGACACGGTGGGAGGGGGGGTTTATTGGGGATGGAACAGTGTGAATTTGAAATGTATAAAGTCTTTGTACACTGTGATAGTCTTTCCGACACTCGAGTGTCCCCGAGTCACGGTCAAACAAAATAAACGTTTTTCCTGAACAAAGACCTGCGTCCGTTTGGATTTCTGACAGATTGCAACGATATTCTCGGGCAAATCCGCTACAAGGTTTGATTAAGAGCAAAAGAAAACTTCCCATTCCCCCCCCCCCAAAAATCCATTCTCTTACCAAACATTTTCCATCTGTGCACGCTTACAAACTTTTTACTCAGATTAACCATTTTTTTTTCTTTTACACCATAAAATCGATGTCTGAATTACGGGCAGTTTTATTGTCTATAAACAGAGCGGTAGCCTCCTGATTGACCTCTCGTTTTCAGGGCAATGAGAAGCCTCCTCAGATGATGCCGGACTACAGATCTCAACAAAACCGGCAGAGACGTTCTCAAATCATGAAAAGCGTCCTCGCGGCCCCATCGCGACAGTTTATTTCCTAAAGGAGCTACAGCTTTTGATACAGTTACAAGTTTTATAAAGCGCTAACAAGTTCAGTAGCGCTGTACAACAGGTGAGCCAGAATAACAAATATACATACAAGTTAAACACAGGAGAGGACCCTGCTCGCATCCATGAAAGCTCTGGCATGACGAAGGAGAACATGAAGGAGCTGGTTGAAACAGAAGGTGGTACCAGCGGGAAAAGAGGTGGGTGTCCACTGATGTTACTTTGTGTAAAGCGCTGCAGTTAGGAGACACCTGGTCCTGTTCGGCAAATGCGGAAAGCGAGTCGCACTTGCTATATCAGAGTTGTACTAGTCAGCGGCAAGTCTGAGTATAGGGACTGTAGCGTGTTTAGGGAGGTGGGACAGGGGGCGCCTCGGTCCTTGTGGTCACGTACGACGGGTCCGTTTACATTTTATTACGTCTACATTAAATATTCCTCACATACAATACAGTTTCATGCTAGCGCCTAATATGAAGGTGTGGCTACAACATTGAGGACAATCATATGTCGGTGCTCAGGTCCCAGTGCGCGGTCTTTTGGTGTAAATGAAGATGGGGCTTTTGGGTGTAGCATTTCCCGCACTCTGAACACGGATATGGCTTCTCTCCGGTGTGTGTTCTCTGATGAGTCACAAGAATGGATTTCCGGCTGAAGCATTTGCCGCAATCAGAGCAGGCGTGGGGTTTGAACCCGGTGTGTGTTCGGTTGTGGCTGGAGAGGTAAGCCCTGTGGCTGAAGGATTTGCCGCACACGGTGCAGCTGTATGGCTTACAGCCGGTGTGAATCCGAAAATGGCTTACCAGGTAGGACTTGTGGCTAAAGCATTTGCCGCATTCGGAGCAGGAGTACGACTTCTCTCCCGTGTGCAGAGTCTGGTGCAAATCAAGATGCGTCTTCTGGCTGAAGCTTTTCCCACACACAGAACACGAATAGGGTTTCGCTCCTGTGTGAATTCGGTGATGTTTCTCCAGATCCGATTTCTGTCGGAAACCTTTTCCGCATTCTGGGCAGGAGTGCGGTTTAGACCCAGAGTGGATTTGTTGATGGCGGATAAGGACAGACTTTTGACTGAAGCTTTTCCCACATTCTGAGCAGGGAAAGGTCTTCTCCTTGCCCTGACTGTTTTGATAGGTACATTTTCCAAAGTCAGGGAACGCAGTGGATCCCTCAGAGGAGGGAAAGTGGGAATGGGGAACATTGTCGTCACCAGGCACCATATCTTCTTCTGGCATCTGTTGCGTGGGTGAATACAGCACCACATTGAAGCGATTCTCTTCTTCCCATGAGGCCGGCTCCTCTTTAATAACAATAGACAGATAGTCTGTCTGCGTATCTTCTGTGGGAGGAGAAACCTTGGCGTCCGAGAGGTCTCCTCCATCACAGGAGTCTGACTCCTCCTTAATAATCAAACATGTATAGTCTGTCTGGGTATCTTCTGTGGGTGGATAAACGTCGGTGTCTGAGAGGTCTCCTCCGTCACATGAATCCGGTTCATCCTTAATAATCATAGACAAATAGTGTGTCGAGGTATAAACGTCAGTATCTGAGTGGTCTCCTCCATCACACGCAGCCGGTTCCTCCTTAAGTGTAGATGGATAGTCTGTCTGTGCATGTTCTGTGGATGAATGAACGTCCGCGTCTGTGAGATTTCCTCGTTCACACGAGGACAGTTCCTCCTTAATAACAGCAGGTTTATATTCTTTCTGTGAATGTTTTGTGATTGGATAAATGTCCATGAGGTTTTCTCCATCACACGAGGCTGCTTCCTCCTTGACGCATCCTGTTTGAGCGTGTTTGACGGATTTGTAAATGTCCACGTCTGCACATGAGGCTATATGCTCATAAACATTTTTCACATCGCTGTTTGCGGGTTCCGCCCCAGCATCGCGCTCAGACATGGTGTTTCCTTGGCTTAAGGAAGACATTGAGGAGGAATGGGTTTCCAGCGCAGAAAACACTTTGGTTCCAGTCTTGGATAACCCTGTTGGAGATAAACACAAATGTTAGTAAAAATGGTAAACTTCACGCTAAAGAATAAGCTGACGACACGGGCTGAAACACAAAAGGAGGACATGGATGATACAACAGAGGATGAAGATCTTTGGCTTTGTTGGTTTTAATTGGGGGAGAGAGACATTTAGCTCTGACAACGAAAGATCAAACAGCAACCACGGATTACGTGTGGGGAATGCAGTCAGGACAATGTTTTTTCCCCAAACAGTTACATGTGTGGACAAGCAGGCAAAATGGCAGCAACTTCCCATAGCCGAACCCATCGTCAACAGAAAGTGGTACCATTCATTGTCTTCTGAGTGGGACACCTTAGGAACTGGTATGATCCAGCTACACATTCATTCGGAAGCAATGCTTTCAAACCAGTGGCCCTGAGCTGCTCAGGAAGAACTCTCAATCTCCCCACCGGTCACTATAATGCTGGTCTAGCAAGGACCTACAGTGGGAACCATTTGATCGGCCATCATTGAGCCAACCGCCATTCCAAACCTTATATAATGTTCATACAGAGACAAAGGAAGCCTGTTACAAAATTATGACAGATTATTTGGTGTACTTATATTTTTTGTACAGATACCATCTGCAGAAACATCAACTTTAGGATCACGTGGTTGTGAAGTCAACAGGTGGGAGAGTCATAAGATGAAGTCTTCACGTTCTTTGAATACTTTAGGCAATGATTAAACCTCTTCCTGCTTGAACCGAGGGTCCATGTTTGTGTGCATGTGCCCCACCATAAACTATGGGGATAGCTCATGGTGACACGTCCTGGAGATGTTACCCAGGTCATTAATTATTGCATAAAAAGCGGTGACAGTGATAAAAAGTTCCCTTACTGAGATTGTCGAGAAGCTGGTGATCCTCCATCATGACGTCCTCATAGAGCTCCTTGTGTCGCTCCACATACTCCCACTCCTCCATGGAGAGATAGACAGTGACATCCTCACAGCGTATAGGAACCTGACACACACAATGACACAGTCACCATCCAGACACATGCCTTGGTGTTAGCGTATAATGTCCCATTCCCAGCAGCCTCACCTCTCCAGTCAGCAGACGGATGATCTGATTGGTCAGCTCCAGGATCTTCTGCTCGTTGTGTCTCTCATTGATCATTGACTGAGGTGGAGGATCTTGGGCGCCGCAGCTTATTTCTGACGCAAGGTGTCTGCTGACGTGCGCGACTCTCCCGCCAGTCTCCTTCACAAACACATGATCCTACATATGAAGAGACGCATACAATAGTACCCATGTCTCCTTGCACCACGCCATGATGGAGCATGCCGGATACGTCGGCTTCTTTCTGCCATTCACCGCAGGTATGAGATGTGAGGTATCCTGGTGTTTTCCGAGCACAGGGCAGAGGCGTGAGATTTCATGGTAGAGCAGAAGATGGCAGGCAGTGGTTTATTCAGACGCCCTGCGATACACGGGCCGTTTACTCTGGGTGCTCTAGCACCCATTTGTAACATGGAAGACTTTGGGACGGGACCTGGGCATCCACCGCCATGACTAATGAGTTACTATTCTGACCTCGACATTGAACGCACCTCTCGGGTCAGCAGGTACACGATCTCCAGGGCCAGATCCAAGATCTTCTCAGCCGTCACATTTCCAGCTTTCCTCATTATCCAAGATAATCGAATTCCTCGACGCGCTGAATATAGACGTATACATCAACACAGAGTCTCCACTTCCAGACCTAACACACAAACACACAACCAGACACACACACCACAAGACATCACACACAACAAGACATCACACACACACAACAAGACATCACACACACACACAACAAAACATCACACACACAACCAGACATCACACACACATATAACCAGACATTACACACACACAACCACAAATAACCACACACACCTAGACATCACATCTCTCACACCATCTTTGTGTCATGTGTTGGACCCAGTCCCGGTGTTCTGCCCAGGGAGCCGACCTCCCCCCATCCCATGATCCTAACCTGGAGCCGCAGACACAGGTCACAGCACACCCTCTGCCTGGCGCCTCCACTTCCGCTGTTTGAGTTTCATTGGTCTCTCTGTGTCCTCACATTCACCTGCGTTCCAACTACTTCCGGGTCCTGCGTGTCACGGTGCGTTCCACTGCACTTCCGGTCTTTGCGTGCCACTTGTTCTTAACCTGCCGCAGCGGGGAGCAGCTGGATATCCATTGCTCGATGTAAATAGTGTCAGGGTGATAAGAGGAGGAGATCATCATCAATTTATCCCGCCCTTTCTGGGGACTGACCCAAAGCTGTGACCACTGGAGCAAGACTGTAAACATGGCTGAATGCAAACCCTCCCTGCATGAGGAAATGTATGCTTCAATAAAGGAATAGCTTCACAGGACACCTCCTGTATTCACTACAACCCTCCCTGCCTTTATTTATTGATTTATAAAGGATTTTACCAGGAAGGATACATTGAGATTTCTCTTGTTTTCAAGTATGTCCTGGGTTCAAGAACATTGAAGTGTTACAGAAATACAAAGTAATACAATGCAAAATATAAAAAAAAACAACACATATACAGATTAACAGAAAATAAATATGTAGGAAAAATAGTCATTATGTTACATGTATACAGGTGCATTCTGTAATGAGGTATGTTAGTAAGGAGCTCTTGAGTGACTTAAGACTGGGGGAAGATTTGATGGTGTCTGGGAGGTTATTCCATAATTGTGGTGCTCTGTAGGAAAATGAGGATCGAGCCACTTTCTTTTTGTATTGTGGTATTGAAAGTAAGGTGCTGGTCCTGGATCGGAGGTTATAGGATGAGGGAGCTGCCGGGGGAAGCAGTCTATTCAGGTAGGGTGGCAGCTTCCCAGAAATGCTCTTAAACACCAGGCTGGAAAGGTGAAGGGTGCGTCTGGATTCCAGCGATGGCCAGTTTAGCTCTTTTAACATGTCAGAATGGTGGGTCATGTAGTTACATTGTAATGCAAAGCGGCAGAATGAGTTATACAATGTAGTAAGTTTATGAAGGTGTGTTTGCGGGGTGGCTGCATACACTACATCTCCGTAATCAATAGCCGGCATAAGCATTTGCTGTACAATCTGCTTTCTTACCGCGGGACTCAGGCAGGATTTGTTTCTGTACAGGGCACCTAGTTTGGGGTAAAGTTTAGATGAGAGTTTTTCAATGTGGGGGCCAAAGGATAGATTAGGGTCCAACCACATACCTAGATATTTGAGAGAAGTGACTGTGGTCAGCGTGCCATTTGATTTTGTCCCAACACATACAGTTGTGTTCAAAATTATTCAACCCCCACTGAAATTGAGTGTTTTGGCCAGTTTGACATTGATTTTGATCATTCAGTCATCTTGCTTACAATTAGATCAAAGAGGCACGTGTAGGTCAGACAAATATAACATAACATTTATAATGAAATAACCACAAATGTCTTTTCTGTGCTCACATCATTATCAGTTTTATTCAACCCCCAAGTGACATTCAATCTTAGTACAACATCCTTTTACAGTTATAAGTACTAACAGCTTTTAAACGTGAAGCATAGCTTGACACAAGTGTCTTGCAGTGATCTACGGGTATCTTCGCCCATTCGTCATGGGCAAAAGGCTCCAGTTCAGTCACATTCTTAGGCTTGCGCACTGCAACTACTTTCTTTAAGTCCCACCAGAGGTTCTCAATCGGATTTAAGTCAGATGACTGCGATGGCCACTCCAAAATGTTCCAGCCTTTAATCTGCAACCATGCTCTAGTGGACTTGGAGGTATGCTTGGGATCATTGTCCTGTTGAAAGGTCCAACGTCTCCCAAGCCTCAGGTTTGTGACGGACTGCATCACATTGTCATCCAATATCTCCTGGTACTGAAGAGAATTCATGGTACCTTGCACACGCTGAAGCTTCCCTGTACCTGCAGAAGCAAAACAGCCCCAAAGCATGATTGACCCCCGCCATGCTTCACAGTAGGCAAGGTGTTCTTTTCTTCATAGGCCTTGTTCTTCCTCCTCCAAACATAGCATTGATCCATGGGCCCAAACAGTTCTAATTTTGTTTCATCAGTCCACAGAACACTATCCGAAAACTTCTGTGGTTTGTCCACATGACTTTTGGCATACTGCAGTCGACTCTTCTTATTCTTTGGAGACCGCAAGGGGGTGCGCCTGGGAGTTCTGGCATGGAGGCCTTCATTACGCAGTGTGCGCCGTATTGTCTGAGCTGAAACTTCAGTACCCACATCTGACAAATCTTTTCTCAGTTCCTCAGCAGTCACACGGGGACTTTTCTCCACTCTACGCTTCAGGTAGCGCACAGCAGTCGAAGTCAGCATCTTCTTTCTGCCACGACCAGGTAGCGTTTCAACAGTGCCCTTTGCCTTGAATTTGCGAATGATGCTTCCTATGGTCTCTCTTGGTATGTTTAACATCTTTGCAATCTTCTTATAGCCATTGCCCTTCCTCTTCTCTTGTCTTCCTGGACCATTCTCTTGACTTCACCATGTTTGTAACCATGCCAGTAAATGTCTAGAAGGAGCTGAGTATCACAGTCATTTTAAAGCTGCCTAATTGGTGCTTATTATGCTTTATTGCTGCTCCGTGACATCCACAGGTGTTTTCAATACCTGATTGAAAACACTTGAATGAACCTCTGTTCTTCAGAGTGGTAGTCTTTAAGGGGTTGAATAATTGTGTCAATGAAGAATTCACAAAAGATACATTTACTACTGTATTACAAAACCAATTGATGTCATTTTAGTTGCATATGGTTCTTTAAAAAGTCCTTGTAGGATTTCATTCTGAATACAATTACAAATGTACCCTAAATTCCCTAAAACCCTTTACAGCATTGGGGGTTGAATAATTTTGAACACAACTGTAGATGGGGATTTTGCAATTTGTGTAGTTTAGGTGCTGTTCCAAAGAGCATCGTTACAGTTTTGTCAGTATTTAAAAAAAGTTTGTTGTGTTTGATCCACTTTTCTACCTCTGTGAGTTGTTCTTGCAGCACGGCCTCCAGCTGCGGGAGATTTGGTTTGCTGGTATAGATTACAGTGTCGTCTGCGTACATATGTACAGTTGAGGCTTTGCAGACGTTGGGCAGATCATTTATGAATATTGTGAATAGCAGGGGGCCTAGTATCGAGCCTTGGGGTACACCGCACGTGACTGGGAGGGGGAGGGAGGAGCTGCCAGAAATTGACACATATTGTGATCGGTCGGATACATATGATTGAAACCAGGTTAGCGTGCGATCACCAATGCCAGAGTTTTTAAGTTTTTCTAACAAGATGCCATGGTCTACCGTGTCAAAGGCCTTGGCAAAATCAAGGAAGATGGCTCCAGTTAGGTTTCTTTGTTCTAATCCCATCTTGGACATCATTGCAGACTTTTAAAAGGGCGGTTGTAGTTGAGTGATTTGGACGAAAGCCTGATTGATCCGGGGTTAAGTAGTTCCAATATTGATAATAATCACGTAATTGTGTGTAGACACATTTTTCCAAGACTTTTGACAGTGCAGGGAGCAACGATATCGGACGGTAGTTGGATACCAAAGTACTGTCACCACTTTTATGGATAGGTACCACTCTTGCAGTCTTCCAGAGCTTGGGTATGTATCCAGTCGCCAGTGACTCATTTATTAGGGTTGCGACAGGATTTGCAATTGCTGGCGCACTGATTTTCAGCAGCATTGCTGGTATTTGATCAGGTCCAGACTGGTATTTAATTTTTTGCTTACGGAGAAGTTTAGTAACGACACTGACAGGCACTGGTCTAAAACTGAATTCCTGTTTGATACAGGGACTTTGCACAGTTGGGGGGGCCTGACCTGCATGAGGCCTCTCTGATTGCATGTCATTTCCTAGCTTGGCAATCAAAGTGGTGGCGCATCCAACAAAATAATCATTAAAGGCATTTGCTACATCTAGGGGGTGTTGCAGGGTTTGGTTGTTTACTTTGACAGCAGCTGGCTGGGAGTGGAGTGGGGGTGCTTGTATGTTACTTATGATTCTCCAAAAGTTTCTAGGGTTTGATATGTTATTGTTTAGATTTTCATTGAAGTAACAGGCTTTGGCCATATTTGTTTGTTTTGTGCATTCATTCCGGCATTTTCGGTATTCGTAGTGATCGTTCATGGAACCAGTACTCTTGAAATTTGACCACAGTGAATCTCTAAGCTGGTACATTAGTGTAAGATTAGCTGTAACCGAGGGGAGATGGGTCCCTTTTACTCGCACTTTACGCAGCGGGGCATGGGAATTCCAGACTTGCAGGAGCTCAGACTGAAAGTATTCAACTGCACAGTCTAGGTCTGGGATTAGGTTTAGCCTGTACCAGGGGAGCTGTTTGAGATCACTTAGGAAGGATTCAAGAATACATTTCTTGAAAGACCTGGTGGTTATTACCTTTGGGGGAGATTTCAAGGCCTTAATTTTGCGCACGCAGTACACTAGACAATGGTCACTAAAGCTATTAGCAAGAACGCCTGCCTCCTGTATTCTATCAGGAGATGAGGAGAGAATCCAGTCCAGCAAGGTATGGTTAGGGCTTTTCATATTAATGCGAGTGGGGGAGTAGATTAATTGAGTTAGCTGCAAAGTTTTAAACAGCGAGCAGTGTTTATTGTTTTTAGGATTTAGCCAATCTGTATTAAAATCGCAGATGACCAGCAGTTCACTTTTTTGGTTTTGGGCAAGTAGGTTATTAAGGATTTGAGATATGTCAGAGAGGGAGTGCACTGGAGAGCTCGGTGGACGATAGAACCCAGCAATAATGATTGATTTACTGAATGGGATCTCAATTATACCACAGAGGAAATCAAAGGTGACAGGAGAGCTAGAAGTCTGTAAGGGGGTGAACTTTATGGACTCCTCAACATAAATAACAATTCCCCCTCCTCTCTTTGCTCTGTGTTTTCTAGAACATGAATACCCCTGTATTGATATGGCAGAGTCTGGTACTTTTGGGGTTAACCATGACTCTGTGAGCACAATGATTTTGGGCTTGTAATAGCAACACCAAGCCTGAAGCTCATCCAATTTAGGGAGTAAACTTCGGATGTTACAGTGCACAAATGAGAGGCCTTTTTTAGTGGGGAGACTAAAGGTTGTGTCACCTATAGGACCAGGGTTAGTTTCCACATCGTTTGCCAGGGAAAGTAGCAGAATAAATAGGAATTTGGACAGAGTTTTCTTTTGATAATAATGTGGTTGCAGAGTTTTAAATCTTTGTGTGGGGGTAGGAGGGCTGGATTTTAACACTCTCCACCAGCACTCATCTGATAGGTTAAAAGAACTGAGCAGGCTGTGGTGTATTGGCACTGGTTTTCCATCCTGGGGCAATTGGAAAGGTGTATAGAATGAGGAAATGTATGCTTCAATAAAGGAATGGCTTCACAGGACACCTCCTGTATTCACTACAACCCTCCCTGCATGAGGTATATGCTTCAATAAAGGAATAGCTTCACAGGACACCTCCTGTATTCACTACAACCCTCCCTGCATGAGGAAATGTATGCTTCAATAAAGGAACAGCTTCACAGGACACCTCCTGTATTCACTACAACCCTCCCTGCATGAGGAAATGTATGCTTCAATAAAGGAATGGCTTCACAGGACACCTCCTATATTCACTACAACCCTCCCTGCATGAGGTATATGCTTCAATAAAGGAACAGCTTCACAGGACACCTCCTGTATTCACTACAACCCTCCCTGCATGAGGAAATGTATGCTTCTATAAGAGGAATGGCTTCACAGGACAGCACCTGTATTCACTATAACCCTCCCTGCACATGGAAATGTATGCTTCTATAAGTATGCTTCAATAAAGAGACACCCCATGTATTTACTAAAACAATCTGCCTATAGATCGCCAATGCAATGACACCTTCAAGGAATAGCTTCACAGGACACCTCCTGTATTCACTACAACCCTCCCTGCATGAGGAAATGTATGCTTCAATAAAGGAACAGCTTCACAGGACACCTCCTGTATTCACTACAACCCTCCCTGCATTAGGAAATGTATGCTTCAATAAAGGAACAGCTTCACAGGACACCTCCTGTATTCACTACAACCCTCCCTGCATGAGGAAATGTAGGCTTCTATAAGAGAAATGGCTTCACAGGACAGCACCTGTATTCACTACAACCCTCCCTGCACGTGGAAATGTATTCTTCTATAAGTATGCTTCAATAAAGAGACACCCCATGTATTTACTAAAACAATCTGCCTATAGATCGCCAATGCAATGACAGACCAGAGACCTCCCTAACCATAAACAGACCCATTCACACAGAATAACCATAGACAAAATCATCCACAACAAACCAACCTTACACCGACCCATCTACACAACAACCCAACCAGAGACCAAATCATCCATACAACCAGCCACACAAACAGACCAATCCATCTATACAACAACCCAACCACACAACAAACCCATCTCTTTACCAACCCAGCCGCATACCAACCACATCTAGTTACCAACCCAACCACTGACTAACCCATCTATATACCAACCCATACACAGACCGACACATCTATATACCAACCCATACACAGACCGACCCATCCACACAAACCAGGCATACACAGACTCATCCACACAACTCCAACAGACAGACCCATCAGCAAAACAACCCAACCACAGACCCACCCATCCACACAACAATCCAACCACATCCACACAACAACCTATCCATAGACCAATCATTCTACACAACAACCAGACCAATCCATCTACACAACAACTCAACCACAGACCAATCCATCTACACAACAACCCAAACACACAACATCCCAACCGCAGACCAATCCATCTACACAACAACCCAAACACACAACATCCCAACCACAGACCAATCCATCTACACAACAACCCAACCACAGACCAATCCATCTACACAACAATTCAACCACAGATCAATCCAAACATAGGCTACATTCTTACCATGCCAACCAGCTCCCTCCCGATGGTCTATCCTAGCCCTAAGGGCTAAAGCAACCTGGCCTTGGGACTATAGTATCTTACTTGTCCCGGTATGAACTTCAGAGTCATGCCAGTATCTTGGAGTCTGCCTAATTTCGATTCCCGCCATCCTCCTGAATAGTAAAGGTCATATCTGATGGTATTGGTAGTTGGAGGGATTACTGGCTGTCACCAGTAGAGATGTGTGTTTCGTTCAGAATCAAAATTTGGACAAAATTTTCCCAATTTGTATTTCGGAAGTGCTTCCGAAATACGAATTGGTTCCGTCCGAAACTGAACCAAAACGAATTGATTTGGACCGAAACAGTATAAAATAAATGTATTTAATTTTACTGATCACTTCGTTATACCGTTTCAGTCAGATTCAGCACGCGTCCCTGTCCATTGGCCGTGGTGCTGAATCTGTTTTATTCAGCACCACAGGCCATGGACAGCGCCATGGCGCTGTTCGGCGGCAGTGAAATTCCCCATGGAGAAGTAATGGTTAATCTATTCAGAGAACGCCAAACACCACCGAAATGTCAGTGAAATGCACAGATTTTCGGTGGTTCAGTTCCACAGGTTTAAAACAGGCGAATCCCATACGTTTCAATGTAAAAAATATTCCCCGTTTTCATTAACTATTTATTCAACCATTTATTCTTTTCACTTGCAGCAAAGAGTCTCTTAGGATTTTTTTTAGGCATTCTTCAGAATTTTTTGGATTCCCAATTTATTTTAAAACAAGGCTTTTTTTCTTTGCCGAACGCAGCATTTTTTTTTCTTTATTCAGTCTGGCCGCATTTGGCGGGGCTGTCTATGGTGCTGAAACCTATTCAGTACCAAGGACAGCAGCCCCGTGGTGCTTCGGAGCCCTGCGGAGCTGATATCCATGGTGCTGAATAGGTTTGAACACCAAAAATAGCTACTGTCCTTGGTACTGCATAGGTTTCAGCAAAAACAGGGGGATTAGGTAGCTTTTTTCTTTTTTTTTTTACCCTAAACTAAGTAATTAATTCATCTGTTTGACATTCCGAAATAACTAAAAATCAAAATATGAAATAACTAATCAATCCGAAATACAAATTACCATTTCACTGGTGTTCGGCGTTCTCGGAATAGATCATACAATACAAAATTAAATAGCGAATCATTCCGAAATACGAGTTACCAATAGAAACGAAATAGCGAATCAATCCGAAATACGAGTTACCAATACAAACGAAATAACGAATCAATCTGAAATACGAGTTACCAATACAAACTAAATAACGAATCAATCCGAAATATGAGTTACTGATCGTCCGAACTAACGAATCAATCGGGAATACGAATCACTGTAACATGACAAATGCACCAAAAATAGAATATCTGAACGAATCTAACCGAAACAAATTTTTTCGTTGTGCACATGTCTAGTCACCAGCTTATCTCTGGGCAGACATGCGTCGAGGCCATTCAGACGAGAATTAGGAACGTCCATTCACAGGCTGATCAGGGCCTGAACAAGACGTTTGGCCACTCCCCTCCAGTTGTGGCCCGGCTCGCAGCTAAGCATCACATGTAGTTTCCAAGTGGGGATGGCAGCTGCTTTCTGTCAATCACCTCACGCTGCGTAAAAAAGGGTAACTGCTGGTAACACGTGGACTTAAGCTTCCCCGATTATATAATCGGCACATTCCACGTAACGCGCAATGTAACATACATCTTGTAATTGTGGTTCCCTGAGCCACCGAGCCACCAGAGACCTGTGCCGATCTACTGAAAGCACAGCTCCGCTTCTCCTCCTTACTTCCTCCAGAGGACACAAAAGCTTTGTATAGTAACAATGATGTCACCAATCATTTAAAAGAAAACACAAAATCTGTTTTATGTCAAGAATTTTTTTATTCTGATAAAAAATATAAAACTCTATGTTTAATATTTTCCTCTGAATGGACTTTGTCGTCTTGACGGAAATATTTAACCTGTTCTTTCTCTGTTGTTTCGTTTCCTGACACGTCACTAATTCCCATATATCCGCCCCGCCGGATCTGCCTAGAATACACCAAGCCGTCGGCCAGCTTCTCCATGGTGCTGCCGCTGGACCTCTCGAGTATCTACATCTAGAAAATCCAGGTTTTCAGCTGGAAACACTTTCCAAATTCAGATAACTGAAGATGTTCCTAGGGGTAATGAACCCTCTGATGACTGAAAAGGTGAGACTTCTGTGTGAAGGTTTTACCACACTGAGAGCAGGAGAACGGCTTCTGGCCCGTGTGCACAGTTTGATGTATCTCAAGATGCGTCTTCTGGCTGAAGCATCGTCCGCACTCGGCACAGCCGTACGGCTTCACTCCCATGTGGATCCGTCGGTGCCTGACAAAATTCGACTGGTATTGGAAGACCTTTCCGCACACAGAGCACGAATAGGGTTTGTCTCCCGTGTGAGTGCGGACGTGCTGCTCGAGGTACGACTTACGGGTGAAGCATTTCCCGCACTCTACACAAGAATATGGCTTCTCTCCCTTGTGGCTCTGCCTGTGTCTTGACAGATTGGACTGGTTTTGGAAGGACTTCCCGCATTCGGGACACGGGAACGGCTTCTCTTCTGCGTGAACCTGGAATTCCCTGGGAAGGTAAGACTTTTCAGCAAAATGTTTGCCACATTCAGAGCAGGAGTAGGGATTAAATTCCGTGTTAACATTCGGGTGCATGTCAAGAACGGCTTTCCAGTTGAAGCACTTCTGGCATTCGGCACGCTTCTCTTCTACGTGAGCTGCTTGGTGACTTGCAAGGAGGGATTCGGAACTGAAGCTTTCCCCACACTCCAGGCAGGAAAAGCCACAGATCTCCGACTCCTTACCCTTCGGTTGAACTAGTCGAGCATCCTTTTCTGGAGACAGTTCATGGTCAAAAAAGGTGCATGAGTTCTCCCTTGTGTACCTCAACAAAACTGGAACGCAATATTTATTCGAGGACATCTCTTCATCCTTTGATGGATATTCTGCCTCCGTATTGTATGTAGGCGTATAAAAGTCTGTGTTGGTGGCATCTCCTTCTCCACTTGAAGATGGTTGCTCCAGGATATGAGAAGATGACAGCTCTGCCTGTGAATGTCCCATCAACATGTAAGTGTCAGTTCCTTGGGGATCTTCTTCCCAGGATTCCTCTTTGATATTAGTCGAGAGATATTCTGAGGGTGGATAAATGTCTATGTTCGTGAGGTCTTCTTCACATGAGATGGGCTCCTCCTTAATTTGGGTAGATTGATAATCGGTCTCTGTGTCTTCTGTGGGTGGATAAATGTCAGTTTCTGGAGGACATCCTTCTCCACTGGAGGTTGATGCTTCCACAAGATGACTAGGCTCAGTTTTCGGACACTCTTTGAGTGTGGAGCTGTCCAGGTCTTTGAGGTTTTGTCCCTCGTATTGTACAGATTGCTCACTACGGTTACTCTTGCTCGCTCTTGGTGAATACACCATCGAGGAGTCGGTTATAGGATCGCCTAACACTTTTGTTTTTTCTTGCTCGAGACGAGGTGGTGAAGGATCGAAGGTTTCAGAAGAAGTTTTGTCCTCGGACAAATCTGTCAAAAACAAATTAACAAGGATGAGTCGCTATAGATCCCTTTGTGTTCTAGATCACTAGGAGTTCATTTGCTAACCTTCCTATTGTAGGTCCACCATACCTAGAGGAAATCCCGGGAGGAACCCCTCCCTGCTTCAGGATTTTTCATGGAACGGATAGTAACGTTATTGTGTTTTCAAACCAAGGCCCATGCAGTTACATTGCATCCCACAAAGAGGAGTCCAAGTCTCAAATGTGAACAGATTCTTCCACACACGCAAACTATTACCAGCTAGTTGAATGGGTCACGGTAACAAGAAGGCCTTGGGTGACATCTTTTAGTACAGGGAGTCCTGATCAATGTCGTAGAATTATAGTGGCCAATGGAATCAGGGGAGACTTCCTGAGACACAGAATCATTGAAAAAGGTGGAGGACATTGCGAGATGACCTCCTGAAAGTGCCATTTACACTACGCAGAACACATCGTACATCATCCACCGGTACCAGACATTGCGCCAATTAATACGTCATCAATCTGTGAGACAAACATCACCACATTCAGCCCCAAAATGACACTGACGGATATGTGACAAGAACAAACACTCTTACCCTGAGAGTTGAGGGGATGGGGATTCCTCGATATCACACCATTATACAGATCCTTGTGTCCTTCCAAATACTGCCATACCTGCAAAGAAACACAGAACGTGACATTGTACTGCCTTGTAGGTGCTCGATGTTCCCTTGTATAATGTCCCATTCCCAGAAGCCTCACCTCTCCAGTCAGCAGATGGATGATCTTGGTGGTCAGCTCCAGGATCTTCTGCTCATTGCATCTCTCGTGGACCAGAAGGCTAGGTGGCGGCTCCACGAGAAGTCTTTGGGTCTTGAGGGATCCATCTTTCGCATGTTGATCAGACTTCTTCACAACCACATGTTCCTGAATAAAGAGATAAATACAAGAAGGTTCTACCGGCTGGATGGAGTAGAGGTAACATCACTGCTCTATAACCGTGGAGACCCAGGCTGGAATCCCGGCCAGAGCACCTCTCCAGTAAGTGTCCTTGGGGTAAGACACCTAATGGTACATACTCGCCACCCACACAATATCGGCTGTGGAGTCCTGTGGTAACATCTCTGCCTTTCGACCAAGGAGAAGCAAGTCAAGGTCCCGTTCAGCACATCCCTCCAATACAACTGTACAGAAGCAAGTCTCGACTTTACGAGAAGCAGGTTCACCCTAACCACCAGGTCACTGCTCTACAATCATGGAAAGGTCACACTCAGAAGACGCCACTAGCGAGTGTCCTTGGGCAAAACACCTAACGATATGGATGCGCCTACCTCGCAATACTTGTACATCTCATAGATCGTAAGTTCTTGGGAACAGGGTCCCCCTGAATCAGGCCGTATCATCCATGTGTGGTATTCCAATGTATCAACTTCTTGTACACTGATCCTGTAAAGCGCCGCGGAATATGTGGCGCTATATAAAAGAAGGATAATAATACAGGTAAACTGGTTGGTACACGTGGAACCTGGTGTGTTATTTTCTCCTTTAACTCCTGCCCTTCCTGTTGTTCTGGTCTTTTTTGTGGTCTTCTGTGTATATGCAGCCAGCGGCAAACCTGCCTAAAGGGCTAAACATCCCCCTTATGGGCCCACCTTGGGTGCCCCCGTGACAACTGCTTAGAGAGGTATCGACCATTGGTTGGGAAGGCCTCTGGTCCATGTGGAATCAGAATTGACTGGTTATCAAAGAGAAATAAAACGAAGTCAAGCGGTGCTTCTGTCCATAAATAAGACCCATTTATTGTGGCTCACATTTTGGTCAACAAGTGGCCCTTCGTCAAGTCATTTTCTTGACCGAGCCGTCGCCCCTCTCTGTTTGGACACCAAAATTAATGGGTTGCATTTATGGACAGAAGACACATTTCATTTTTTCCTCTTCTTTGATAACTGGTCGATTCTGAATCCAGATGGAGCGGAGGTCTTCCCAGCCAATGGCCAATCCTTCTCTGAGCAATATGGGAAACCC